>NW_021026758.1:82861-139383 GCF_004153795.1 Camellia sinensis | reverse complement strand
GTGTTTGATCTAATTATAAATTATTTGTTCAAACATAACAAACAATAGATCAAACAGAACATCAATATGCAATATATCTTCTTAAGTTAAATTTCAAGAGTAGATATAAGGATCCACACAAATAGAAGTAATTAGCCTTAAGTTTTTACTGTCCAAACAAAAGAGCCTTTGCTCTACTGTTGCTGCTGTTATGGTCTAATAGTTTAGGGCAGGTGATCATTTGCTCTGTTGCTGCTGAGCATCCTCTCCCTATTTTGGTTTGATCACTTCTATTTTGGTTTGTTTTTTATTTTGAAGGATGGCATTTGGGGGAGAAAATTGGAAACAGCCCCCAAACAGCCTCGAGATCATCTCATTCACCTTGGACTAGATTAAACAAATTTGTGAGAGGAAGTGGCGCATTGATAGGACACACAGTTAGAGATTGACAAGAAAATGTAAGAAAAAAAGGTGAAACCAGACCGTTTGGGGGTGAAAATTGGAAACAGGCGTAAACAACCACGAGATCATAACAATCATCTCGGCCTAGATTAAACAAACTTGTAAGAGCAAGCAGCACATCGATAGGACACACGGTTAGAGATTTTGAAAATAAAATGCGAGAGAAAAAAGGCAAAAACGGGCCGTTTGAGGGCGAAAATTGGAAACAACCCCCAAACAGTCCCAAGATCATCATGGTCACCTCGGCCTAGATTAAACAAAAATGTGAGAGAAAGCAGCCCATTGCTAGGAAGCACGGTTAGAGAATTAGAGACAAAAATGTGAGGAAAAAATGCGAAAAGTGTCATTTTAATTGCTACCTTTACTTTCTCGTTCATGTTACCTTTACTTTCCATGGAACTTTTTATTTTTTTGTCCAATTTTACAATCATTTGATGTGCAAATATTTTCATAAAAACATTACTTGACATTTTTTTTTATCTTTTTCTTTTGTACAGATAGATGAACTCGTGCAACAAACTAAATTGTACAAGACTAGTTGGCACTTGTTATATTTTTTAAAGGATTATCACTACAACAAAACTAAATATTTACGGCATTATGTTTACGACATGCATTAAATGCATGTCGTAATTAATACATTCTACGACATTTTTTTTTTTGCAAGCCGTTAATGTTTTGTCAATAACAGCATACATACCGTGTTAGTCGTTAATTCATATATTTATGGCATACAAAAGTATGCCGTAAAAAATATATGTTTTCATGACTTACAAAAATATGTCGTAAAATATTTACATTTAAGACTACATACATTTCATGTTGTGAAATATTATAACTATACACGACATGCTAATGAATGTCGTGAAAACTTCTAACCAAAACAAATAAATAAATCAATATGATTTTTTGATGGCATGCAAAAGTATGTCGTAAAAAATGTATATTTTCACAGCATATAAAAATATGTCATAAAATATTTGTACTTAAGACAACATATATTTCATGTCGTAAAATATTATAACTTTACACGGCATGCATTAGCATGTCGTGAAAACATCTATTAAAAAAAAATTAAAAATTACTAAAAAATAATTTTAGTAATTTACACGGCATGCATTAGCTTTTACATTAAATTTTAATTGAGGACAATGTAAAAAATAATTTTGCTCTAATTTTTTAAACTTATTTTAGTATATTTATAATTTTATAAAAAAGCCAATTTTAACTACTCTAAAAAATTACTAAAAAATAAATAAATAAAGTATAATTAAATTTCAATCACATTCTCTTTCTGTGTTTTTAAATTTCGATCTAAATTTATAATCCAAACAAAATTTTAAGATTTTATACAAACATAAAAATAAATCTCTAAACATATTTGTATCATCTATTTCAATAAACATGTGAATAAAGTAGCAGTTTACCAAAACAGCAGAGGGCAACAAAAACAATGGCTCAAATGACTCAAAACTGTCAAAACGACGTCGTTTTGAGTGTAAAACAACACAAAACGACGTCGTTTTGACAGTTTTGAACCATTTGAGCCACTGATTTTGTGGCCCTCAAACATTTTCCTTACCCAAATTTGGAAGAAAAAAAACAAACAAGAGGGAGAATAGTGCTATAAATTATTGGTTTGATTAGGGTTCAAGGCAACAAGAAGACTTTCCCATATTAAAAATTGATTTTGTGTCAATGCGTGATTTCTCTGTCTCTCTCTCTCATGATCTCCCAACTCTCTCTCTCTCTCGATCGCTCTCGATCTCGCATTCTCTCTCTGTGTTCTCTCAATCGATCATTCCTTCAATTAATCAATCAATCCATCGAATGGTGAAGGAGAGTTTCAAATACGTGATTCTGATCAGTGACATCTCCATTATGACTATCTTTCATCGTTGTTCACTCTATTACTCAATTATTGATTCACAATTTGATTATATCTTCAGCTTTGTACTTTTCTTCTTTTAAAAATCTGAATTTGAATCACAAGTGTGATCGACGTTAATTGTACGAATATTTGAGATTTTCTTGACTTTTTTAGTGTTGTTTTTTGAGATTTTGAATTTCACTTCACCTATTATTATTGTTGCCCTGTTTTAGTTTAGCTTTATAATTATTTTGGTGTGTATTGATGTTTTCTAATAATGAGCTCTACACAATTCTAGGATCCTGAAATTTTTCTCAGCATAATGTAATCTAAGCCTCGTATACAAACGAATTGAAGCTAGGGTTTCATCAATTCTTCATCTCATTACTATTGTTTAGATTTGAAATTATAGGTGTAAAATGGAATTGAATAACAAATGGGATTAAAAACATAGTTCACTTTGGATAATGTATAGATCGATTTTGTTTGTATCTGTAGACCGCCCGGAACTTCGCTCCGCGCGTGAGGACGCGAATTGTTGTTCTTAGCTACTACAGTTCGGACTCATGTCACGGTTCTGAATCTAATCTCACAAAGTGCAATGTAAGACTGATAAATCACCAAAGAGTCTAAATCCGACAAATCGTTTTGGAAAATCGATTTTAATCAAAAAGCACCAAACATGGACTGCTTTGCCAGCTTTCAGAGTCGTCACCTAAATATTTTATTTTGGGGAAATTTAGGAAACCCTGACTCGTGCCTAAGGCCACGTGTCCGTCATCACCAAAGTTGCCTCGACTCGGCAACTTGGGTACGAGAGGGGAAGGTCATGCAATGAGCACCCCCGCTCGCTCGATCAAGGATCGGCCTTTACTAACATGATATGTTGTTTTTGAAAACACATGTGTTCTTATTCCGGTTATTAATCTAGAATTACTATGTAATGCGCGCAGCATACAAGTATAGACTAAATCGCTCAATTTGGAACAAAACATCTCATGTTTGTTTGCGAAAATGGTTTGAAAGTGCTACTCGCAAGTAGGCTAAGATGTGGATTTGCCACCCTCAAGTGGGCTTAGAAAACAACATAATTTGCCACTTCAAGTGGGCTTAAAACGCACATTTTGATGAATTGTTCCAATTCAAGCAATGAAGCCTTCATCCATCGGCATTCATGCAGTTATAGCAGTTAAGCAAATAGCCTCATGGTAAGCATGCTATCATGGTAATCACTTACACGCATGCAAGGATGCTAAAGCATAAAAGCTTACCTAATACTCCGAGCCAAAACAGAAGCTAGTTAGTAATCAATGCATGATCTTAGCTATGTTAAGATGCCTAATGCAACACATGCAAAAATGCAACTAAGATAGGCTCGGCTATTCTAAGATATCATGTGAATGCAACTTGGTAACATGTATTCAAATTGGTATTGAAATACAATGAAGTTTGTATGATGCGTCGAGCCCAGTGCATGCAAAACAGATGAATGAATGCAAACATGCAAAGCATACGTATGCTAATTAAAACATGCCCTAAAACAAACCATCAAAAGCTGGTAAATAAAAGGGAGAAAGAAATAGGGGTTGGAAGACATGCATCACACACACGCACACTTATTACAACATTTGCCCTCTCGACGAAGGGTCCGAATGAATAAGCTAAGCTAGCTAAGCTAAGCTAATTAATTAATCTAATTAAACTAATTAGACTAATTATTACAAAACAAAATTAATTAACTACTCCTAGTTAACTAATTATTACATAATGAATCAATTATTTAAACGCATTAACTAATTAATTACAACACTTTTACAAATAAAATAACAGTTTACTCTAAGTTAACAGAAGCACTGAAATGGCCTCGTGACGAGGGATGCATGCATGCTCGGTCGGCTTCGCTCGGAAATCCACTACCGTGCCTCGTGATGCCTTTGTTTGCACACTTCTGGACTTCTGAAAATTGTGCCAACTTCCAAGGTACTTCTGACCCACCTTAAGAACCTTCTGAGGGGTGGTCGGCCAAGAGGAATGGCCATCGGCCAAAGAAAATGTTCATCGGCCATTTTTATAGCCGATCGGCAAACTTTGATGGTCGATCGGCCAACACTTCTTGCAAATTCTCCCTTTGCTGCAACAAAGCACTAACAGAGGCATGGCAGTGTATTTGCAAGAAAATGTGTGTGCAACCACACTACTTATCATGTCTAAAGCTCAAAAGAGTGTAGTGCTCGGCTCTCGAGCCATCAATCACGCATCTCAATGCATGATGGCCAAAGAGACCGAGTTGCACAAATCAATGACAATGAATGCACACAAATAACACATAGGACTCAATGAACTTCCACCTTATCATACATGATCAAAGGTGTCGGTGACCTCAGGAATGAGGCGCGTTTCATCACTTCAAGTGTGAAACGCCCCTCGTTCCTCGTGTTTGAATCAACATCCAATCCAAATACAATGCAATGCAACAAACATGCAAACATAATGTAACATGCAACATGCAAACAACATGAGCATGCAACAACATGCAAACATAATGCAATGCAACAATATGCAAATAATATAAGCATGGCAAGTGAAGGACAAGACACAAAGACTATGTAATGCAACACTTAATGGACTTAAACCGCATATGGACAGACCTAAGAGGGTCCAAAATAGTGGCCAACACACCAAAACTTAGGCATAAAAGGGCCAAGAACACATGCTCATGTGATGGCTCATCAACTAGGCATAAGAGCACAACTCTCAAACATGATGAAGAAGTGACAAATGTGAGAGTGTAGCAATGAAGTAAACTCTGAAATTACATTCCAAATGAGGCTAAATCATGCACATATGAAAAATAAAGCATGCTAGTAGGCTCAAAGCTTAAAGCTAGCCAAGGGACTTACACCTTGGCCATATCAAGCAAGCCCCAAAGGGCCAAGGTGACTCAAAACAGTCCCAAGGCAGGTCAAAACAATGCTAGAAATATGCTCAAACATAGCCAACATATGCTAGAATTAGAGGCATGAAGCATGGAGCATACAAGGCCAATGAGGAGGATTACACTACACTTACCAAAGCCAAGCATGAGATGACTCCACCAATCAAAATCAAAGTTATGACATGCTAAATAGTGACCAAAAACATGCTGGAATGAAATCAACACATGCTAGAAAGGTGAGCCAAAACCTTAAGCATACAAGACTAGTTTGCAAGGATTACACTACAAGTGTATTGAGCATGCAAGAGACAATCAAACCAACCCAAAACAGAGTTATACCATGTTAGAATAAGGCCCTAAACATGCTAAGATAGAGCCAAAATATGCTAGAAAGACATGCTCCTTTGCAAAGCTATAAGTAGGATTATAATACAAGTACAAGAAGCATGCAAGGGGTGATCAAAACAACCAAAAATAGAGTTATGGTAGGTCTGGAAAGTCACAAAAATGAGCTCAAACAAAGCCTCAAGAAGATAGAAATACATGCTATTTTGGTTGGCCATCAACACAAGCCAACAAGAGAAGATGAGGGGGTCCCCTCCTATTTGGGGCCTCAAAACCAAGTTTCCACCACTGAAATTCCTCTGAGTTTCAGTGGTAGGAAGGCCAAATAAAGGTGATTACAAAGGCCTAAAGTGATGGCCCAAAACATGGCTAAACAAGGCACAAAAAGGGGTGGAACACCCCCAATACCCAAGGAGCCTCAAACAAGCATTTCAAATACTTGAAAATGAAGCTTTCTACAGCTAGGAGTCAAGCCAAAATAAGCATGCAAATAGGGCCCAAATAAGCTATGAAAACAAAGCTTTAAAGAGGTAAGAGACTCACCCTAGAAGAAACTCTTTAGAACAGCAACTTCAGAGGCAAAAACCAAGCTTAGACCACTCAAATGCAACCTCCAAGAACCTCAGCTCAGTAGTGAAGGTGCTTCACTAGGTGCTTTAGTGCAAAAGTGTGAAGAAAATACACTTTTGAGCACAAACAAGTGCAAATATAGGGAGAGAAGAAGAAATATATATATATATAGAGAGAGAGATATATATATATATGTTTTGTATCTCAGATTTTCAGAACCTCTGGAAAGGGAGAGGGGTCTCCCTTCTTATAGAAATTCAATTCCTAAGCTTGTTGGACAAGCTAAGGGCTTGAATTCAATCCCTCCATACACGTGTATGGAGGATGAAATTTGTGCTCACCAGCTGTCACAACTGGTACAAAAATATCTGCAAAAGTAAATAAAAAGGCCTCGGCCAAACGATATGGCCGACCGGCCAAAAAGGGTGCCGACCGGCCACCACTGATGGCCGATGGAGAGAAGACACAGCCGATAAGCACAAGGCTTGGCCAATGGGTTGTAGGGAGGCCAACAAGCCAACCCCCTTCCCTCAGAAACAAAACCACAAGCTCTTGGTCCACAGCCAAGCACAAAACAGACGAGTTGAGAGGCTCCGAGGCAAGGCGCGCAGCCGAGAAGACTAAAAGCGACTACCGCGAATACCTGGAGTCTCAAACACAACACTTCCTAGCGTATCAAACACAAAAGGAGAAAGTGAATAAATGAACACCGGAACGCAACTGAGTGTTCGAAACTGAAGACGTTCTAACGCACCACATGCGAGAGGAGAAGGGGTATGAATGAACACCGGAACTCATCTGAATGTTCGAAATGAAGACATCCTAACGCATCACATGCGAGAGGAGAAGTGGTTGTGCAAGAAAGCACGATGCACATGACAATGCAGGTACGTCCAAACGCTGCACACACGAGTGGAGAAGGGTTGCGCAAGAAAGCGCGATGCACTAGATAGTGCGACTACGTCCAAATGCGGCACACGCGAGTGGAGAAGGGTTGGGCAAGAAAGCGCGATGCACATAACAGTACGAGTGCGTCCAAACGCGGTACACGCGAGTGGAGAAAGGTTGCGCAAAAAAGCGCGATGCACATAACAGTGCGAGTACGTCCAAACGCGGCACACGCGAGTGGAGAAGGGTTGCGCAAGAAAACGCGATGCATATAACAGTGCGAGTACATCCAAACACGGCACACACGAGTGAAGAAGGGTTGCGCAAGAAAGCGCGATGCACATAATAGTGCGAGTACATCCAAACGCGGCACACGCAAGTGGAGAAGGGTTGCGCAAGAAAGCGCGATGCAAATAACAGTGCGAGTACGTCCAAACACGGCACACGCGAGTGGAGAAAGGTAGCAGAGCGCGTGTCAAATGCGAACATGCGTGATAGATAGCAGTCAAACTGAACCGGAACTTCTCCTGAATGAACCGTACATGCAATATCGTCCGGTTTCACCAACTTCAAATGAACTGTACATACAATATCGTGCCTGTACAAAAGAGAGATTTTGACAAGTACAATATAATAGGAACACATGGTTAACGCTATATCAAGATACAATTTCAATACAAGATAAAAGCGTGCACATATGATGCCAATAGAAAGGTGCATAACAATGCAACTAGAACAAACATAGCAATGCGAGTGAAGAGGTGCATAACAATGCAAGTGAAACGGTGCATAACAATGCAAGGGAACAGTGCATAACAATGCAACGTGTGTGCGTGACAACGCAAGTAAAGAGGTGCATGACAATGCAACGAGTATGTGCGTGACAACGCAAGTAAAGTGCACATAACAATGCAAATAATGTGCGTGACAACGCAAGTGGAGAGGATGCATAACAATGCAACCGAAGCACGCATAACAATGCAAGCAAAATGTGCGTAACAACGTAAATGGAGAGGGTGCATAACAATGCGGGTAAGACGTTCGCGACAACGCAAGTAGTGTGTATAACAATGCAAATAATGTTAAATGTATGTTCCATGCAATGTACTCGTGGATACATATCCAATACAACATGCATATACTATGCAAGCGTGACGATGCATATTCTGTGCAATGTAACGACATAGAGATACACATATTCAACGTAAGCATGGTAAAGGCAGGTTCCTTGCAATGTTGAGATACAACCTAAAAACAAGACGAGGCATGCTCAATGTAAGAGTGAAAAGGCATGTAACAAACGAGCACCTTGCAAACATGACAAAACACTGTAATGCAACATATTCAAAAGCAATTTTCGAATCTTGCAATATACAAAAGGATATGAAAAAAAGGATACACCTTGCGCGTATTGAGTGCTGCGCACGGAAGACACGGTTCGGGGTCACCACGGAGGCCGCTTAAGCTTCAAAAATTTATTTTCTTGCACTGTCTAGAAAGATGAGGGGACAAATCAATAGAACTACCCCAAACAAGGGCATTGGAGGTGCATTGGCCATAAAGGGGAGTCATCGGCCACCCATCGGCCATCAAACAAGCTTATCGGCCAACAATTTGGCCGATCGTCCAAAAGTGGCAGATTCGGGGCAGTTTTGTCCATTTGCCTCGAGTCTTTAAGTATAGGGTTCCAAACCCTATACTTTCACTTCTCCTTTGCCAAAATCCATTCTCCTCTCTCTCTAGATTTTTTTCCTCCCTTCGATCCGAGCTTTTCCCCTGTTTTTGATCATCCCATAACTTTCGAATCATAAACTCTCATTGTTCTCAACGTTTTAAACCGATTGAAACGTGATCTCGGTTTTCTTTTCTTGATTTCCACCACTTGGGGTTTGTTTCCCCGAGTTACCCTTGTTTCTGTGCCTTCTTCCGCACTTCGACATTTTCTTTCATTTTCACCCCTCGGGGTTGACTTTTGGCATTCTTGCCCATTTTCCATACCTTCGACCATTTTTTCACTCTTCTCGAGATGGCGGATGATATTCAACAGGGTGGGGCTCCTCCAGGGATGGAGATGGATCCCAAGTTCGAGCTCTTACCGCTCAGTGTCCAACCTTTCGATCCGGCGACGTACCAGCCCGAGGTACATGTGTTGCCTCCTGACAGCATTCGCCAGTTCAGGAGCTTTGCGAGAGGTGCTCTAGAGGACCTCCTGCTACGCGAGCCGGAGTCGCACTTATCCTTTGGCGCCGCTGAGGTATACTCTTCCCTTTTACTTTCTGTAATGTAGGTCATATATCTTGGATAGCCGATACTGCTCTTTATCTGGTCATCACAAACACACTTGTACATCACATGCTTAGTTCACCCTGAGCACATTCATACATGATATCTTTGTCAACTTGAACATATGCACACACACTTCATTTTTATCAATTCTGAACACATTCAAACACTATATTTCTGACACTGCTTCGCATCTGTTTGTCTTGAACACAGGGAGATTCTCATGCCTTCCAAGGTTATGGGAACACCATTGTCCGGGGTTGGTACATGGAACCACCCAATGAGGTCTGCCATATCGTCGACGAGGCCAGTTTCAGCATTTTTTGTATAGGACTCCCGCGCCTCACTGCGAGTAGGCCTCTTCTAGGCGCGCTAGTGGAGAGGTGGTAGGACACCAACGATTCCTTCCACCTTTCCATGGCAAGGGAGATGACAATGACTCCCTTCGACTTTTCCATGCTCACTGGCATCGGAGTAGGGGGTGATCCGATCCCCTTCGACACTGACATGGGCGAGTGAGATGCTGCCCAGATCTTCTTACTCGGCACTCGCCCACCTCTCTCCCGGCCAGGGTTCGTGAGATATTCGTGGTTCGAGGACCAGTTCAGAGTACAAACGTTGATGACCTGCGAGGAGGTCGAGCATTACGCCTGAGGGTTTCTTATGTTCTTGCTGGGCACCACTCTCTTCGCCGACCGGGCGAACACCGTTAGCCTCTATCTGTTGAGCGCACTGGTGGACGTGACCTGGATCCGGCGCTATGACTTGGGAGGTGCAGGATTGGCCACACTGTACGGATACACAAGCTCCTCATCTTGCCGAAGCGGGCATCTACTAAGAGGCTACTGGCGAGCCTAGGAGGTAACCTCTGTTTTTACAGTTCTGCTTTACACTATCTGTACACCATACACACTACATACACGCAATCTGCTTTACATTGGCTGTACACTGCACACACTGCATAATACACTGCACACTATTCTCTGATTTCTACTTTATCTGTATACTGCTTTACTGATAAACATACTCATTGTTGCCCTTTTACATTCTGTAGTTGTGAGTGTATGCCTACTTCCCGAGGCTTGGTCCAGAGCTAGAAGTAGAGATGCCCCCTGTGGTTTCGTATTCTCGTAGGTATGATGTGAGGTGCGAGCGAAGGCCACGAGAGTCTTTCTTGTTCTTCCGCAGATACTTTGACACTATAGCCGCAGTAGAGGTCAAGCATTACGCCCGAGGGTTTCTTATGTTCTTGCTGGGCACCACTCTCTTCGCCAATCGGGGGAACACCGTTAGCCTCTATCTGCTGAGCGCGCTGGTGGACGTGACCCGAATCCGGCGCTATGACTAGGGAGGTGCAGGATTGGCCACACTGTACGGATACATAAGCTCCTCATCTTACCGAAGCGAGCATCTACTAAGAGGCTACTGGCGAGCCTGGGAGGTACATTTTTCCCTTCTGTTTTTACAGTTCTGCTTTACACTATCTGTACACCATACACACTGCATACACGCAATCTGCTTTACATTGGCTGTACACTGCACAATACATTACACACTATTCTCTGATTTTTACTTTATCTGTATACTGCTTTACTGATAAACATACTCATTGTTGCCCTTTTACATTCTGTAGTTGTGGGTGTATGCCTACTTCCCGAGGCTTGCTCCAGAGCTGGAAGTAGAGATGCCCCCTGTGGTTTCGTATTCTCATAGGTATGATGTGAGGTGTGAGCGGAGGCCGCGAGAGTCTTTCTTGTTCTTCCGCAGATACTTTGACACTATAGCCGCAGTAGAGGTATTTCAAACCTTACAGTTCATTTGAGTTTTGCTTTATATTACACTTCCAATAGTAGATAACGAACTGTATATCCTGCCATTTGCAGATCACCTGGCAGCCCTGGGCGGTGCTGCCTGATGTAGTGAGAAACCAATACATGAGTGCTCGGGAGACTGCCTGATTTCGAGTTTTGCTCGAGGGTCCGGTCTATCGGGCATGGCACTTGGGAGAGCCCTTCTTGTGACAGAGCTTCGATTTTCCAGAGCAGATAGTCCCGATGCCACCTCCCTTGTACATGAGGCATACAGTGACATACACCAGCAGGAGATGACCAATTTCACGATCGGTTGGGATGCCAACTTTTTCAGAGATGAGGGCGACTACACCATCTTTATTCAGACACATCTTATGCGGCCTCTGGCTAATGCCCAGTGAGGTGAGAGAGAGAGACCTCCAGCCACAACAGGAGGAGCGGGAAGATCGAGGGCAACCCGGGCCCCTGACAGGAGGGGTTCCCAGAAGGGACGGGGAGCGAAGTGGCCAAACCTGCCCACTACCATGACAAGTCGAGGATAGGCGGGAGAGACCTATCAGATACCCATCGCTCCTCCCCTGGCTGATCATGAGCTCATTGGAGTTCGAGGCTCGACCCCGGTATGTGCAATGCTTTTCATTCTATACATTCATTTCATTTCAGTTGATATCTCGCAGATTACTAATTACCTCAACACTTTTGCAGGCTTCCATCGAGTACACTGGGCAGGCTCTGGAGCTGTCAGCTTCGGTGATGGGGATGCTGCAGAGTATGGACCTGCTGAGTATCTACAGTATTCCGGTAAGTTCTCTCAACCTCTGTCCCAAAACCTTGCATAATCTATTCCATTCCATATTGATTTAATACATTACATTATCAATATGGCATTTGATACACTGCACTCACATACCACTCACGGCACTGACACACTGTATCTCATATACTGGCCACGACCTTCATGTACTGCAATCATACACTGCTCACGGCATTCATATACTGCTCACGGCATTCACACACTGCAATCATACACTGCTCACGACATTCACAAACTGTAATCATACACTGCTCATGGCATTCATACATTGCTCACGGCATTCACACACTGTATAGCATAATTGATGCATTTGCCAATTTGTTCTTTTCAGGCCCTATTCCAGATACCGGCCACAGCGGGTGCCTCAGCGGGACCATCAGTACCTCCCCGAGCAGCAGGGAGAGCAGGACGAGGGACTCCAGCGCGCAGCTGCAGCAGAGCTGGGCATGCTCACTCTGGGAGTAGTTCGCGGGCACGGGCCCTAGATGACGATAAGTCCGACGAGGAGGCAGAGTCGTCTCAGGATGAGGCTGGAGATGGCTCGGGTTCAGACTCAGGCAGTGGAGCTGTCGGCGGTGATCCTGGACATTCGTCCAAGAAGAGGACGAGGAGGGATTCCCGCACTTGAGGCGACTGGCGCCGATCCAGATGCTGCTCTCTTTTTTGCTTTATTTTTGCACATTGTACTGCGTCAGGCAAATTTATGTTCTTTAAAAACTTTGTACTCTTTGCAAAAGAAAATATGATGGAATGAAAACAGTCTTTTTTATCGAAAAAGTGTTATATTTGTACATTCTAAGCATCACATCGCATCGCATCATATGACAATGTAAATGAGATTGAACTTTGTTTTGAAAACTAAACAATCGAATTGCATTGCCTTAATCATGTAGTGAACCAACTGACAACTGAAAGGACAAAACAACTCGATAAACAAAAACAAGACTTGAGATGATAATCAAATGTAAATACAACTCGATAAGCAAGACAAGAACTTAACAATCAACACAAAATACAACTCGATAAACAAAAATACAACAACTCGATAAACAAATCGAAGTAACACAGGCACGACTTCGTAAAATCATCACAAAAAGGCACTCGAAGTGGAGCAAGTCACAAGTTCTCAACACCTCCAACACATGGACAGCTTCAGAGGACAAAGGAAGGGCCATTGGCCAAGGTGGGTGGTCATCAGCCATAAGAAATGACCATCGGCCACCAATACTAGCCGATCGGCCATCATTACTGGCCTATCGGCCAAAAATGGCAAGAACCTCCAGAATGATGCCACCTGTCTTCCACTCAACACCTTATCTTCTACAAAAACCCCAGCTTCGTAGTTTCTCCATTTCAACTCAGTTTTTGCACCAAATGGAGGCATTTCTTGTCCAAAATCTCACAAATTGGATTGCTACCTTGGATGGCTCGGAAAAATTGAATTTTCGGGGCATCGGAATAAATGCACTATTCACGTTAAGCCGCACCCCGCTGCGTTTTCCATTCCTTCATGCCGCGGCCAGGTCTTGGAATCCAATTACGCACATTTTTAGCTTTGGCAAACAAGAGATATATCCCACTTTCGAAGACTTCCAAGCTTTGATGGAATCTCAGCGTGATGAAGAAATCTTGCCCCAATTCCGCTTTGGCCACGTCTAAGCCTTAGGATGGATGTACGGGCTCACTTTGCATGACACTCGGTCATTGATTCGCGACGGGGAGCTGGACATTCCGAGCTTGATTCGTCGATTTTCTGATGCCAGTGACCGTGGCGACCATTACTAGCAGGGTTTTCGGCGACATACGCTTTGCTTGTGCATGTTGTCCCATTTCTGGCTTGCCCCAGGCTCCGGTGGATCTAGGGTCCGTTTGATTGAGGTTACTGAGGACTTGAAAGAGGGCAAGAGTTGCATCGCCATGACGCTAGCTGAGACATTGATGGGTTTGGATGCTTTCCATCGCCGAGAGACGACCAGATTCGCAGGGAGTCCACTACTGCTGCAAGTAATGTTTCCCACCCTATCTCACATATATTTCTCACATCACTCGGCCCTCAGGCTCGATTTTTCTCTCAAAATCCTTTTCTCACTTTTTTCTTAACGTACACCTCTTTATTCTTCAATCTCTTATTTTTCATCCCTCCCCAGATATGGTTGATGGACAAGTTGAGAGTGGTGGACTCATGCCCAGCATATTCAGCTCGCAACTATTTCTTCTGGCGATGTCTAGTCGATGCCCCAGATGAGGGATGGTGGTACGAATGGATGTGCAGTTTGTTTGCTGCCAGCATTGCTTGGTGTTGCCCCTGGCTCAATTTACCGACGATGAGCTACAGCATGACTCGCCAACCCAGGATTCAGTTGATCGGCCTGACACACTGTGTCCTTTATTTCCCATTCTGATTCCGGCGCCAGTTCGGACATGGTCAGATTTGCCTGGAGGAAGAGATAGAGTACCCTGCCACATTTCCAGTCCGAGGCACACAGCTAGCTCGGTATGCCACAACATGGAGGACGAGAGAGCTTCTGGCCCCTGCTCCCACTTTCAGTTGCACCCTCTCTGATGAGTGCATAGCTTGGCTTGATGAAGAGGCGCAGGTTGGGCCTACTTTAGCATCAGAGGCTTCGACCAACTCTAGGGGGGCGCAAGAACACCTGACTATGCTCTGAATTTATTTGCTTTAATCAGTACTTTCAAGTTTTCTTTATGAATGTAATAAAAAGCAACTTCAATTTGTATTCAAGAGTAGGAGAACTCTGTACTGAAATCAATGCAATTGAAGGCTGTGGGTACTGAAAATTTTCCGTTTGGTCCAAAAAATGGTCTAAGTTGTAAAAAGATTAATTTGAACAAAATCAGCTTTTATTAAAACTTTTCAAAACCATTTTCGATAGGGATCAAAACTGGACACACCCGAGATCTATCACTGAGATGTACAACCCCGGATCCAAGCAACTGGAAAGTTGCCCCTAGTCTGAATAGCACTACACTGGAGATCACAATCGAGCTCTTGAATGCAGAATAGACAGAGATGACCGACATGATCACATGGACAAAGTTGATTTGGAAGTGTTTGTGGCTGGACTTCAGAATGAAGTTGTCTACATATCCCGAAGATGGGAATCAAGCCTTACGTAGTTCGGCTTAAGTTCACTCGTGTATTAACACTCTCCTTTTGCGCTCTAACTTTTGCCAAGGCCGCCCTTTTCTGGGTTTTCAATCTTGTGAACTCAGTTTTTATTATTTCAAATTTTCTGTACTCTAACTTTTGCCTAGGTCGCCCTTTCGGGTTTTCGGCCTAGCGAGCCACTCAGGGATAGTATTTCTTCAACTTGTCCATATTGATCGGCTGGGAGAACTCTAGGCCATCTAGGTCCATCAAAATGACAGCTCCACCTGACTAGATAGACTTGATGATGTAAGGGCCAGTCCAATTGGGTCTGAACTTGCCCCTAGGGTCATGGATGGGAGCTCGGTTGTCTTTGAGCACTAGATCCCCTTCTTTCAAATTCCTGGACTTAACCTTCTTGTTGAAAGCCTTGGCAATTCTTCATTGATAACCCTAGACGTGATGCAGTGCTTTCAGCCTTCCTTCATCAAAGAGCATGAGTTCTTCGAACCTGCTTTGCTGCCAATCTGCCTCAGCTATCTGACACTCAGCCAGGACCCGTAATGACGGAACCTCAACTTCGATAGGCAGAACAGCCTCTATCCCATAAACCAAGGAATACAGAGTTGCTCCAGTAAAAGTTCGAATTGAAGTCCGGTAGCCCCAAAGAGCGAATGGCAGCTTATCTGGCCAGTCCCTGTAGGTTTCCACCATCTTCTGCAGAATGTGCTTGATGTTTTTGTTGGCGGCCTCAACTGTTCCGTTGGTTTGCGGCCGATATGTAGATGACTTTTGAAAAGCCACATTGTATTTCTCCAACAAGTCGATCACCTCCTTTTTGAAGTGGGAACCATTATCCGAAATAATCTCATTCGGGACACCGTAACGACAGATGATGTTGTTTCTGATGAACTTAGCAATGTGCGATGCCTTCAACACCACGTAAGATTAGGCCTCAACCCACTTCGTGAAGTAGTCTATCGCTACCAAAATGTACTCATGCCCGTTGGACCCCTTCGGAGTGACAGCCCCAATCACATCAATCCCCCAGACTGAAAATGGCCATGGCGAAGTCATGTTATACACTTCGACAGCGGAATGTTCATGCGATTTGCATGGATCTGACATTTGTGGCATCGCCGGACAAAGCTAATACAATCCTCCTCCATGGTGGACCAGTAGTAACCCTGTCTAAGGATCTTCCGGGCTAACATCACCCCGCTCATGTGCGCTCCGCACTCTCCTCCATGGATGGCCTCCATCAGGCGCTTGGATTCTTCAGCTTCAACACACAGCTTATGCATCCCGAGATGACCTCTCTTGTACAGTTTACCCCCGCAGACGATGAACTGAGCAGCCATTCTTCGAATTGCCCTCTTATCTTTGGCGTTTACCCCTAGTGGATAGGCTTCATTTTCCAAGAAGTTCCAGACATCGTAATACCAGGGATTCTCATCTTATACCTCATCTATAGCAGCAATCAGCTCATAGACCGGCATGAATTTCTGTTCGATGATGATCGGACGCATCCGGACTCCGAAAGGGATGTCTATCATAAAAGATATAGTTGCTAATGAATCAGCGAACCTGTTGTTCTCTCTTAGCAGATGAGCGAAATTCAGTTTCTCAAACCGAGGAATCAGCACGTCCAAGGTTTCATGATAGATTCTCATCTTTTCTTCTTTAACTTTCCAATCTCCTTTAGCTTGAGATACAACAAGGTTCGAGTCCCCGATGACATCCAACCGTTTTGCCCCTAGTTCCAGGGCAGCTTCTAGTCCAGCAATACATGCCTCATACTCTGCCTCATTGTTCGACACTTTGAACCGGAGTTTGAATGCTAAGGGTATAAGAGAATTGTCGGGTGCTATCAGCAACACCCCTATCCCATACCCGTATTGGTTTGACGCTCTGTCAAAGTACATCGTCTAAGTCTCTTCTTCGACATACAGAATGGCCTCAGCTGGGAACAGATACTCGACTGCTTCATCCCCTTCAACCGGGTGATCGGCTAGGAACTCCACTACCGCTCTCCCTTTCACTGACTTGCGCGTCATGTACTTCAGATCAAATTCGAAAAGCAGAAGCAACAAACGGGCTAGCCTATCCGTAAGTGCCGGTTTCTCAAAAAGATATTTGGTGGGATCTAATCTTGAAACCAGTATTACAAAGTGAGCTAACAGGTAGTGCCGCAGCTTCCGGGTAGCCCATACCAAGGCCAGGCAAGCCTTCTCTAGCAGAGTGTAGCGGGTCTCGTAATCCAGCATTTTCTTGCTCAGGTAGTAAATAGCCTTCTCCACTTTGTCCTCAGACTCCTGTGCAAGCATACAGCCCATTGTCGTTTCAGTCACTGAAAGGTACAGAATCAACGGTTTCCCCGGCTTAGGCGGTGACAACATAGGTGGGTTCTGTAAATATTGCTTGATCTGCTCGAAGCCAATTTGGCAGCGGTCGTCCCATTGGAACTTCTTTCCTTTCTTCAGGAGACCAAAGAGTGGTTCACAAGTCAAGGTTAATTTTGTAATAAATCGTCTTATGAATTGCACTTTACCCAAAAAACCTCGCACCTCCTTTTCAGTCCTCGGTGGTGGCATTTCTAAGATGGCCTTGATTTTAGAAGGATCGACCTCGACACCTCTCTGTGTGAACAAGAACCCCAGCATTTTCCCTGCTATAACACCAAATGTACATTTCTGAGGATTCAGCCGCAACCGATACTCTCTGATCCTTTGGAAGAATTTCTGCAAGGCGATGTAGTGGCTCTCTCTTTCCTTGGACTTGACAATCATGTCGTCCACGTACACCTCAACCTCTTTATGGATCATGTCGTGCAAAATTATGGTCGCAGCCCATTGATACGTAACCCCAACATTCTTCAGCCCAAACGGCATCACCCTATAACAATAGGTTCCCCACGGGGTGGTGAAAGCAGTCTTCTCCTGGTCTTCGGGTGCCATCAAAATCTGATTGTAGCCTGAAAAGCCATCCATGAACGAGAGCAACGCATGCCCAGCAGTGAAGTCCACTAATTCGTCGATATGCGGCAGAGAAAAGTCGTTCCTCAGACTGGCTTTGTTCAAATCCCTAAAGTCCACACATACCCGAATTATGCCGTCCTTCTTCGACACCAGAACTATATTGGCCAACCAAGTTGGGTATTCAGATACCAGCAAGAACCCTGCGTCAATTTTCTTGGTGACCTCTTCTTTGATCTTCAGAGCCCAGTCCGAGCGGATCCTTCGAAGCTTCTGCTTAACAGGTCGGGCCTCTAAGTCAAGAGGGATCCGGTGCTGTACAATCTCAGGATCGATTCCAGGCATGTCTTCGTAGGACCACGCGAAAACATCTTTGAAATCTTTTAATAAAGCGACTAAGTGCTCGCGCTCCTCCGAAGACAATGTGGACACGATCTGGACCAGCCGCGGGTCCTTCTCAATACCAACGTTAATTGTGGTGATTTCATCAACCAAGGGTTTAACAAACCTCTCCTGCTCTTGATCAAGCAAATATTGCAAAACCGGAGGAATTTCTTCCTCGTCGTTTTCATCAAAATTTTGAAAATCCTGATTAATGCAATAAATTAAGGGCATAGAAAAGTACTCAGAAACCACAGCCGTACCATTCTCATTAATAACATCCAGTCCGCCTGATTCCTCTGTTACGACAGACTCAAAGGAAAAAGAAAAAGACGACCTGGGTAGGACTGTGGCATCCGGGTTATCACCCCCGGGAATACCGGACTCAGACTCAGACGACCTGGAACCTGATTCTGACTCCACAGACTCAGTGGAATCAGATTTTGGCTCACTACCTGACCCGATGCTGCTCGATAAAAAGCCCTCCTCAAATTGCCAGACGAGGGAGGGTGCGATGGATGCATCCAGAATGTTTGAAGATAAGCCCATAGCCACTCCATTCCGATCATAGAAACTGAGAAGTTATCCCCCAAGCACACCTGTACGATCTGAGGATCTGAGAGTAGACAAGCCAGTGTTACCCCCATTTCAATCTCTGTACTCTTGGAATCCCCCTCCTTGCACTGTTCAGCCTCAGCTGGTGGGTCTGTCTGCTCTTCGGCAACATCATCCCCAAACAATTACAAGTCAAAGAAAATCTCAAACCCCGGTAACCACCGCCTCTCTGTATTTAGCCATGGCTCTGGGAAGCTACATAACGAGAAGTCTTCCCCCTTTCGGACAAAGCGTCCATTCAGGGTGCCCTGGATAGGTCGGTACATCAACTCATAATGCTTCCCGGCCTGCTTGGCTCTGGCTCTTCCGGCCATCTCTTTTCCTTTCCTCGCCCAATCGTCTTTGGTAGGCTGATAACCTAAGCCAAAGGTATATGGGTTATGCGGCACTTCGGCTAATGTTGCAACGCCTTTCCAGCCACTTCACCCTAATCCCATCCCGGGGATGTGCTGAAACTTGTTCATAAGGTAGACAGACTATGCGCTGACGTATAGCCTCTCATCAATAACTAGCATGTTCTGTACAACCCGGGCCTCAGCTAGGGTAAACCCTGACAAAAACACATCCTCCGTGCCATGCTCAATCTCCAGAACTGGCGTAGAAACCTTTGACGGCGGATGGATTGAAAAATTCCCAAAAACGATAGCCACCCCCTTCCCGTGGGGGTATTTAAGCATCTGGTGGATGGTGGAAGAGACCGCATTTACCTGGTTCAGCCGCGGCTGCCCCAGTAGTAGATTGAAAGTGGCGGGAACATCCAAGACATGAAAGTCAATATCCTATTGCCTTGGACCAACTTGAGTCCGAATCTATACAGTCCCTATCACCTCTCGGCTAGTACTGTCATAGGCCCTTATCACCTGAGCAGTAGGCACAAAATCCGCGGGCTTCAACCTGATAGCATATGGCGTCCTCGACGGACACATGTTGATAGCAGATCCTGTGTCAACAAGGACTACCAGAATCCATTTCTCTCTACACTCGACAGAGATGTAGAGCAGTTTGTTGTGATCTGAGCCCTAGGCAGCAGTTCCTTGTCAGTAAAGGTCAATGTCGGGGAAGCTCCTCCCGGAAAAACCAGTTCTACCAACTGTTCGGGCATGGTATCAATTGAAAGTTTTGCCTTGTCCATGGCAGAAAGGACAACTTGCCTGTGAACTCTTGAGGCCATAAGCAGCCCCCAGATAGAGATGTCTGCTTGGATTTTCTTAAGCTGTTTCAGTACAACTTCCTCCTCGAGCAGTTTTTCCTTCTGCCTCTCCGCTTCTTTGTCCTTCCCGGACGCCTCTGGTTGATCTAAATGTGGGGGGTTGAAATACCGCCCACTTCTAGTCATGTAGTCAACCTCCTCAATATACCAGGTATCATCCAGTTGGTTTTGCTCGCAATCCTCGTCGGTGTGGGCAAGGCGTAAGTCATCGCCTTCTCACCACATGCCGTCGGCCACCGACAGGCAGCTATCCAGTTCCGTTGTAACTGTTTCTATGCGCACAACACGTTCCGTACCCTCAGGGGCTTTGGCCTTTCTAGCCCTCTCCAGATCTTCGATCTTTTCCTACTCAAACTGCTTCAATGTAGCCTGCTGTTCAGTGCCTTTTGTATTCAAACTGCCCGGATCCCGAGCGAAATTCTTAGCACCGGCGCTCTCCGGCGATTTCTCCTAATTCCCGGCCATTCCGGCCACTGTTGAAGTTCCCGTTCCTGACGATCCCTGTTCTGGCTGAGGCTGCTCAACAACATCTGGTTGGTCGTCGAGCCACCCAGTATTCTCTGCTGACCCATCCAAGTCGAACTAGTTGACAGTCACGTCCCCCGAGTCCTGCTCTTCAAAGAACTGCAGATTTGTGACTTCTTCTTCTAGCTCTGCCAGGTCATCTAACCCTTGACTAGGTCCATCCTCCCGAAAAACACTGATTTCTGCCCCAACCGGCAACTCTATCCTCGGCCTAACTTGGTCTGTTGATGTGATATAACCACTTGGGTTATACTCAAAGCTCGCAGACCTCTCAGGCTCTAAATCATCATCCTCATCTGCCTCCGAAGTCATCCAAATTCTATGCTCGGTAGTCACCACCACCGGTTCAGGTTGGGTTAGGGAGATGTTCAACATGCACAAGTCCGTGCTGTCTGGATTGAACACCTCCGACTTAGGTAGGTGGGAGGGGGTGATATATATGCTCGGGTCATATAGAATGGCCGAGGTTTGTATCAGGTTGATGCGTTTGGGAGGTGGAGCTTGGTTGTGTGGTGGGAGTGGGTTGGTAGTGACACTCGGTTTCTCCAGAGGCACGATCACCCTGTTGTCAACGAGATCCTAGATCTCATGATGCAATCTATAGCACTAGTCGGTGTCGTGACCATGCTGTTGGTGAAAGGCACAGTATTTAGCTAAGTTATGGGACGGAAGAAGTTTGTCTGGTAATGGCCGCAGCTCCAGGGGCTTCAAATGCCCTTTCCTGATCAGAACCACCAGAGCTTTGGACAGGGGCATGTATAGTGGAGTGAAGGTTCTTTGGCCTCGGGGTGAATATCTAGCTGTTTGTGAGCTATTTCCGGATGCACTGATGAAGGGTGTGGCTGTAAGTGTTTTTGGAGGGGTGGTGGTGACCATGCCCACATCTGAAGTTCTGGCAGTTGCAGCATTACTCGTGCCTGCATTCGTACTACGGGAAAATGCCCTCTTAGGCGGCTCTCTTTCGTGATCAATAAGACCCTGCTTCATAGCGTCCTCAATTTGCACCCCAATCTCGTGTAAATCCGCAAAGGTGGGAAGGGGTAGGACGATCATCTTTTGCATCAGCTTAGGTTAGAGGTTGCGCACAATCATCCGAATCTGGTCCTTGTCGACCGGTCTAATGGTCATCATAGAAGCTTTGGCCCTCCAACGGGTTACAAAGTCGGAGAAGCTATCCTTTGGCTCCTGTCCGGTTGTCTTGAGATCACGAGTTGTGATCTCGATCTGCGTATTGTAGGAGTATTGAGCTACAAAGGTCTCAGCCATCTCCTCCCAGCTTCTCTTGACAGAATCCTCCAGCTTTGCATACCAAATAGTCGCAACACCAGACAAGGTCCGGCCAAATAGGGAAAGTTTCTGCAATCTAGAGAGGCCCATTGGCCTTAGGATATCTGAGAACAATCGTAGATGCACCATGAGATCCCTAGAACCATCAAAATGGTCTATGTGCGGCATCTTAAACCGGTCCAACAAGGTCACCGCCGAATCGGTATATCCATCCTCTATGTCCGGTATGGAATTAACACCTTGAGCCTTCTTGAACAGCTTTTCTAGCTTGCTCACTTTTAGCGCTGTGGGATTTACCTTGAACTCAAACGGTGTGTCCATAAGATTAGTCGGTGCTTTGGACAGCTGAGGTAGGATTGGGGGTGGAACCAGCCCCGTCGGGACGTCCGTATGTTCCTGGACGTTTGCAGTCTTCCCAGGTGTCGGAACCCTAGGTGGGGGAGGAGGTGGGTGCGAAGTAGACACTCCGACTTGCTGTGGTTGTTACTGCTGTAGCCTGGCAATCAGCTCTATTTGTTGAGCCACAACCTCTGCATAACGCACAGCAAATTCTGCCTGGCGGGCAGCATCCCACTGTATGGCTTTCATAGTCTCTTGGAGCTGACACATCATCTCTTCCATGTCTGCCATAAGGTGCTGATCTAACTGAACAACAGGTATATCCCTCTCTATGGTAGAAACTAAAACCTCAGCCTGACTACTCACTGGCAGGGTGGATAAGGACCACTGATCTGGCAACCGCTGTACTAATAAACTGCGCCTAACTGACCTTCGTCTAGTAACCGAGGGTAATGAAAGGAACACTGGTTGTCCGTCTATCAGATCCTTGGATCGATGAAATCTTCGACCTCTAACCCAGAGTGCTTGGGGAATATCTACCTGGTCGAAAGTAATGGTGTTAAACTATCTTGTAAAAAGATAAATAAAGCATAATAAGGAAATAAACAACCAGAAAAACGGACAGCATAACGGCTTAAATAAAGACAATACACAGTTGGCATTTGTAAACTGAATACACTGCTCTTAACACTGATCATTGTTCCCAAATCACTGCTCCAGATCTAATACCCTCAGGTAAAACTGATTCCCCAAATACTTATGCACGCAGGCCTGATACTTAGACTTGCAAACTGATACATGCATTCCTGTAGAGACACACTCTAAAAGCACATAGCAAGCAAGTGAGAACCAAAACACCCCTATGGAGGGGTAGGGTTTCCCTGTCCTATCTTGTCGGTAGCTAGGGTTTCACTACGCACGCAGCGGTTTCAAACAACCTACAATCGGATAAGCAACCTAACCTAGTTTGGAATAGTCACTATGGATTCCGATATGCACTGGGTTGAATGGTCAAAAAGGGTGCCCAGGTAAAAATCGAGGTTTGTGTTCCTGTCGTGGCAGAGCCTGCAACCGGTCAGCCTTATGGCACACAGCCTCCGGCAAACCATTCAGGAATAGCATACGGCAAACACGGTGTCCTAGGCGCACTAATGCAAATGCAATGCAAAGAAACACATAAGTGTAAACAAAACAAGCTATCATGAGTTTGAGTCAAGTTCTCTAAATCCCCAACAAAGTCGCCAGAAACTGTAAACCGCCCGGAACTCCGCTCCACGCGCGAGGGCACGAATTGTTGTTCTTAGCTACTACAGTTCGGACTCATGACACGGTTCTAAATCTAATCTCACAAAGTGTAATGTAAGACTGATAAATCACCAAAGAGTCCAAATCCGGCAAATCGTTTTGGAAAATTGATTTTAATCAAAAAGCGCCAAACATGGACTGCTTTGCCAGATTTTAGAGTCGCCACCTAAATATTTTATTTTGGGGAAATTTAGGACACTCTGACTCGTGCCTAAGGCCACGTGTCCGTCATCACCAAAGTTGTCTCAGCTCAGGAACTTGGGTACGAGATGGGAAGGTCATGCAATGAGCACCCCCGCTCGCCCGATCAAAGATCGGCCTTTACTAACATGATATGTTGTTTTTTAAAACACATGTGTTCTTACTCCAATTATTAATCTATAATTACAATGTGATGCGCGCAGCATATAAGTATAGACTAAATCGCTCAATTTGGAACAAAACATCTCATGTTTGTTTGCGAAAATGGTTTGAAAGTGCTACTCGCAAGTAGGCTAAGACGTGGATTTACCACCCTCAAGTGGGCTTAGAAAACAACATGATTTGCCACTTCAAGTGGGCTTAAAACGCACATTTTGATGAATTGCTCCAATTCAAGTAATGAAGCCTTCATCCACAGGCATTCATGCAGTTATAGCAGTTAAGCAAATAGCCTCATGGCAAGCATGCTATCATGGTAATCACTTACACGCATGCAAGGATGCTAAAGCATAAAAGCTTTCCTAGTACTCCGAGCCAAAACAGAAGCTAGTTAGTAATCAATGCATTATCCTAGCTATGCTAAGATGCCTAATGCAACACATTTAAAAATGCAACTAAGATAGGCTCGGCTATTCTAAGATATCATGTGAATGCAACTTGGTAACATGTATTCAAATTGGTATTGAAATACAATGCAGTTTGTATGATGTGTCAAGCCCGGTGCATGCAAAATAGATGAATGAATGCAAACATGCAAAGCATAAGTATGCTAATTGAAACATGCCCTAAAACTAACCATCAAAAACTGGTAAATAAAAAGGAGAAATAAATGGGGGTTCGAAGACATGCATCACACACACGCACCCTTAT
The DNA here is from genome assembly GCF_004153795.1 of Camellia sinensis. Classification (NCBI taxonomy): domain Eukaryota; kingdom Viridiplantae; phylum Streptophyta; class Magnoliopsida; order Ericales; family Theaceae; genus Camellia; species Camellia sinensis. Next base: position 114,609 of record NW_021026758.1, on the reverse strand, counting down.
TACAACATTTGCCCTATCGACGGAGGGTCCAAATGAATAAGCTAAGCTAATTAATTAATCTAATTAAACTAATTAGACTAATTATTACAAAACAAAATTAATTAACTACTCCTAGTTAACTAATTATTACAGAATGAATCAATTATTTAAACGCATTAACTAATTAATTACAACACTTTTACAAATAAAATAACAGTTTACTCTAAGTTAACAGAAGCACTGAAATGGCCTCGTGACGAGGGATGCATGCATGCTTGGTCGGCTTCGCTCGGAAATCCACTACCGTGCCTCTTGATGCCTCTGTTTGCACACTTCTAGACTTCTGAAAATTGTGCCAACTTCCAAGGTACTTCTGACCCACCTTAAGAACCTTCTGAGGGGTGGTCGGCCAAGAGGAATGGCCATCGGCCAAAAAAAATTATCATCAGCCATTTTTATAGCTGATCGGCAGATTTTGATGGTCAATCTGCAGCTCTGATGGTCGATCGGCCAACTCTTCTTGCAAATTCTCCCTTTGCTGCAACAGAGCACTAACAGAGGCATAGCAGTATATTTGCAAGAAAATGTGTGTGCAACCACACTCCTTATCATGTCTAAAGCTTAAAAGAATGTAGTGCTCGGCTACAGAGGCCGAGTTGCACAAATCAATGACAATGAATGCACACAAATAACACATAGGACTCAATGAACCTCCACCTTATCATACATGATCAAAGGTGTCAGTGACCTAAGGAATGAGGCGCGTTTCATCACTTCAAGTATGAAACGCCCCTCGTTCCTCGTGTTTGGATCAATATCCAATCCAAACACAATACAATGCAACAAACATGCAAACATAATGCAACATGCAACATGTAAACAGCATGAGCATGCAACAACATGCAAACATAATGCAATGCAACAATATGCAAATAATATAAGCATGGCAAGTAAAGGACAAGACACAAGGACTATGTAATGCAACACTTAATGGACTTAAACCGCATATGGACAAACCTAAGAGGGTCCAAAACAGTGGCCAACACACCAAAACTTATGCACAAAAGGGCCAAGAACACATGCTCATGTGATGGCTCATCAACTAGGCATAAGAGCACAACTCTCAAACATGATGAAGAAGTGACAAATGTGAGAGTGTAGCAATGAAGTAAACTCTAAAATTACATTCCAAATGAGGCTAAATCATGCACATATGACAAATAAAGCATGCTAGTAGGCTCGAAGCTTAAAACTAGCTAAGGGACTTACACCATGGCCATATCAAGCAAGCCCCAAAGGGCCAAGGTGACTCAAAATAGTCCCAAGGTAGGTCAAAATAATGCTAGAAACATGCTCAAACATAGCCAACATATGCTAGAATTAGAGGCATGAAGCATGGAGCATACAAGGCCAATGAGGAGGATTACACTACACCTACCAAAACCAAGCATGAGATGACTCCACCAATCAAAATCAGAGTTATGACATACTAAATAATGACCAAAAACATGCTAGAATGAAATCAACACATGCTAGAAAGGTGAGCCAAAACCTTAAGCATACAAGACTAGTTTGCAAGGATTACACTACAAGTGTATTGAGCATGAAAGAGACAATCAAACCAACCCAAAACAGAGTTATACCATGTTAGAATAAGGCCCTAAACATGCTAAGATAGAGCCAAAACATGCTAGAAAGACATGCTCCTTTGCAAAGCTATAAGTAGGATTATACTACAAGTATAAGAAGCATGCAAGGGGTGATCAAAACAACCAAAAATTGAGTTATGGTTGGTCTGGAAAGTCACAAAAATGAGCTCAAACAAAGCCTCAAGAAGATAGAAATACATTCTCTTTTGGTTGGCCATCAACACAAGCCAACAAGAGAAGAGGAGGGGGGACAACCCCCTCCTATTTGGGGCCTCAAAACCAAGTCTCCACCACTGAAATTCCTCTGAGTTTCAGTGGTAGGAAGGCCAAATAAAGGTGATTACAAAGGCCTAAAGTGATAGCCCAAAACAAGGCTAAACAAGGCACAAAAGGGGGGTGGAACACCCCCAATACCCAAGGAGCCTCAAATAAACACTTCAAATACTTAAAAATGAAGCTTTCTACAATTGGGAGTCAAGCCAAAATAAGCATGCAAATAGGGCCCAAATAAGCTATGAAAACAAAGCTTTAAAGAGGTAAGAGACTCACCCTTGAAGAACCTCTTTAGAACAGCAACTTCAGAGGCAAAAACCAAGCTTAGACCACTCAAATGCAACCTCCAAGAACCTCAGCTCAGTAGTGAAGGTGCTTCACTAGGTGCTTTAGTGCAAAAGTGTGAAGAAAATACACTTTTGAGCACAAACAAGTGCAAATATAGAGAGAAAAGAAGAAATATAGAGAGAGAGATATATATGTTTTGTATCTCAGATTTTCAGAACCTCTGGAAAGGGAGAGGGGTCTCCCTTCTTATAGAAATTCAATTCCTAAGCTTGTTGGACAAGCTAGGGGCTTGAATTCAATCCCTCCATACACGTGTATGTAGGATGAAATATGTGCTCACCAGCTGTCACAGCTGGTACAAAAATATCTGCAAAAGCAAATAAAAAGGCATCGGCCAAAAGATATGGCCGATCGGCCAAAAAGGGTGCTGACCGGCTACCACTGATGGCCGATGGAGAGAAGACACGGCCGATAAGCACAAGGCTTGGCCGATGGGTTGTAGGAAGGCCAACAAGCCAACCCCCTTCCCTCAGAAACAAAACCACAAGCTCTTGGTCCACAACCAAGCACAAAACAGACGAGTTGAGAGGCTCCGAGGCAAGACGCGCAGCCGAGACCTTCAGAAACTCAAAACGAACACAAGCATGGATGATCGTCGAGTGTTCAAACGATGACGTCCAAGTCTTGAGGACGGTCAAAAATGGGGTGTCTACAGTATCATATAGTTGAATCCTCTTTCTGTTCGAAAATTTTCCGATTGATTTCCCATATTTTAGTTTGATTGAACACTATAAATTTCTATTTGGTCTGATTTCAACTGATTTTTGCATTGGTTTGCTCAAATGTTTTCTGATGAATTTATCATATTTCGATCGTGTTAGATTATTCCACAATAGGTACATCAATGAGATGTTTGATTAAATTCTATGGGTTGGTTAATTGATGTTAACTATTTTTCTGATTTGTTGTGATACTTCATATTTTGTCGTTTAGTATTGCCTAACAATAAATTTTGGATGCAAATTTTGACTAGTTAATGTAAAATTGAATTGCCATGGATTAGTTAGCAATAGTATTGAATAAATCTATTGAAAATGTTTTGGACTTATGCTAGGAAGAATCATTCAAAGAAGAAAAATGTGTTCTAATTTATGTTTTTCTCAGGTTGATTATTGACTTGCAGCTACATATGATATCTCTGCTCTTGTAAGCAAAAGTGATCTCTTTCTAATATCTTATTTCTTTGGTTTTATTTGTTGAGGTTGGCTCCTTATCAACCTTGGGGTCAATGTTCGTATATAATGGGCTTGCTGCTGGTATGGGATTGTAAGGCCCCCAATCTTGGACTTTTGAAGTTAGTACTATTTTTGAAATAAAGATCATATGGGTGACGTAAAATTTTAAGTCTAATGATTTTTCTGATGCAAACTCATTAAGAAAAAAAGTTAAAAAAACTTCCATGTGCAAAAAGCTTCTTGCCCTGATTTTGCACAATGCTATTTTAGAATATGGGGTAAGTTTTATTGATATCATTATTGAGTCTGCTATTGACTAAGAATGAGGTAGTTAGAGGATAATATTGAAAGGAAAAGAGTGTCTTTTTGAGTCATGCAAGTATTGTAGTAAGGACGATCTTTAAATTTTGAGCAAAAGAGAAAAGGAAAGTTGTACTTCTCATATGCATTTTGAGTCTTCAACTAATATATTCGAGCTACTTCATGTCGGAAGTGAAATTGCTTAGATTAGAAGTTGTAGAGAAACTACATCTTTTATGGACACTATGTGTCTTCCTTGAGTATTAACCAAAACAAAGAGTCCCAAAAATTTGGGAAGTCATCATAGCGAAACATTTGCATTTCATAAAAAATGCCTAGCTTTTGTATTTTGGCATACTACATACATAAAGACTAATACGAATGCAATGTTTTATGCCTTTTTTTCAATGTAATGTGTACTAGAAGTCCATACCATAAAGCATATTCCGCCTTTTTTCAGGTGTTGGTTGACATGATTCAGGTACCGAATTGGGCATTTGAAGCTGCTGGCTAAGAAATGAGAGGCATGGGCCAAGAGGCAGCATACTAGCCCGGACTATACTTGACAGCAACTCAAGTATCAATTAAGTAATTACTGTAGCTAGAACTGATTTACATACAATTTTCAGGGAATTGTCTCTTGTTTAGCCTTCAGTTTGATTAATTAATTTCAATATTCAGATGTTTTCTAATTTTCTGTCAGGAAATTTGCTTAATAACTTAAATCATAGTTTTTGTTGCTTCTCTGCTCATATGCCTCACAGTTATTTTGGTCAGCTTTGCCTTGGTCTATTTGTTGGTTACCCCACACTATGGTCTACAAGGAGTCCAACGTTTGTTATTTTCCTCTCACTACAAGAAAAGGAAGAATTAACGGCGTTGATTTGACGGCGTTTAAAAAAACGTCTCTACTTCTAATTTTTTACGGCGTTTTTTCAAACGTCGCATTATTATTGACCAATACGACACCGTTTAAACTTCGAAAGCGCCTTCAAATGTTTTTAGCTTTTTTTTTTTAACGTAAATAGCCTATTCTCTCTCTCTCTCTCGCTCTCACTATTCCCTTAATTTCATTCTCTCCTGTTTCAAACCCTTTTGTTTCTCTCGATTCAAACCCCTTCATTTATTAATCGATTAATCTACAACCCTTCTCTTCAAGTATTCGATTCACCCCTTCGTTTATTCGATTCAAGTATTCGTAGATCGTTGATTCGCAGATCATAATGTGCTATCCCGAGTTCGTGTTCAAGTTCGCAGGTCTTTCTTCATGGTAAGTGTTGATCAGTCTCATCTCTATCTTCTCATATTCAAGTTCGATTGAAGATGATACTTACTGAAATCATTCGATTCAGGTATGCTAGGTTTTGTCTACTTTATCATTCTTAGATCAGATTGATTTCGAAGTTCAACCTTCTTCAGCTCGGTGATTCAATCTCAGATTCATTCGGCGATTTCGAAGTTCTCTCTCGATTTCAAAGCTCGGTGATTCAATCTCAGATTCGTCCGGCGAGGAGAGTGAGCACCATCATCTACCAAGGTGAGCACCATCGCTTCAGAAAATCTCAAGCTCTATATCTCTCTCTCTCTCTCTGGTCCCTGTACTGTGTGACTGTAAATTTTGTATAGACTGTACTGTTTGTATATGTGAATGCATGAAAAATCTTTTTGGCATACAGACTGACACAGCTCAATGGACATTATTCATTTACTGTATTGGCTTCCGCCAGGCCCTGTACTCTGTTTTACTGTACTACTGTTCTGCAGGCCTTCGGTAATCTCGGATTACTGGCCGGTTACGGTGCTAAACCCATAGGGCCGGGTTTGGGTCCTGACAAGGACTATACTAAACGGAATTAGGAGGAACTGTTTGAGGGGTTTGTCAACCAATACTCACACAACACTCAGATAAAAGTAACCATCAGTGAGCTAGAAGCGACCACCCAAAACCTCAAAGAATCCTTTATCAACTTTGTCACTAGATGGAGGGCAAAGGCAGCCAAAATGACGAATAGGCATCCGAAAGAGAACAAGTCCAGTTAGTGATTCAGAATCTCGAGTCGAATATGTTACAAAGAATGATAGTAGTGCCAATGTCTACAATTGCTCCTTTGCGCGAGTTAGGGGTCCAGATTGAAAGTGTATTCAAGAAAGGCATCATCCAAAGAACCAGTGAACCTGCAAAGACGCCATTCACCAAAAGTACTAATGCTAGCAATAGCACTATTCCTCGGCCCGCAGAAATCAGCACCATCACTATAGCAGCCAACATGGTCGATCCCTTCACCTATACAATTTCACAACCCACCAGTTCAAACTAAAACCAAAGGACCTTTACCCCTCTCCATATGAGCCCAGCCTGCGCTCTTAAACTCCTGATGGAGAAAGGGCACCTTAGGCCTCTCGAACCTTGACCTCTCCCCAATCTACTCCCACTACCACCTAGACACGATCCCACCCAATACTACATCTTCCATCAACAGAACAGTCATCCCACTGATCGTTGTTATCGCTTACGTCATGAGATCCAAGATCTCATTGACAATAAAATCATAGCTCCACCATCAGCTCCACCCACAAAACCAAATATAACCACCAACCTGCTTTCTGTCCACAACCGAGTCCTACCACCCAGAAACATCAACCTTATCCATACACTACCACCTACCTTTAACCCCAGCGCATATATCACCCCATTCCATCTACCTAAACCTGAGGTGGTTATTCCAAAAACCACAGACATGTGCATGATGGACATAACACCCAAAACCCAACCAAGGTCTGTGATGGTACAAGTGGAAGAGAAGAAGAATAATCTAGAGAAGAGGTTGTCTGACACCCAAGTTATAGAGAAAGGGCCTCACTCGTAAAGGAATATGATCCTAGTCGATACATTGTGGCTGCTGACCAGCCAAAGCCTGTAGTCATATTGCTAGACTCTCTCAGTGTCAACGCCATTGGGGAAAATGAGCTACGGTAAAATCAAAATGATTGGCCTGAACAACGCCTTAATGAGTTGGCAGAATTAGAAGAAGACCTAGTAGAACTGGAAGAAGATCTGGAGGACCTCTACTTCTTTAAAGAAGAGGATGTGGGCAGTGCACAGATTGGGTGGTGGGATCCAAGCCAGACCCAATCTAGTAACGGGTGGTTGAGTAAAGAGGAATCAGATACAGAGGAGCAGGCAAAGGAGACTGTGAAAAGAGAGAAAGTTGGTGATAGCAAAACGATTGATGCCATGCCTATAACTGACAAGGAACGAGAGTTAAAACATTTCCAACGAGAAAGAATAGAGGAAATCCAAAGGAAGATAACCCTAGAGCAAGAAAAAATAAAGAGCAAAGAAGGGACCGAGACAGCAGTGAACAGTCTCCAAACCATGGAAAAGCCTGTGTGGGAGTCTGGTGATAAGGGAAAGATACTTAAGAAACTCCGACAGTATCATAGAGAAGAGATTGAATCAGCCACATAAGAGGAGTGGTATGCCGATGGAGAGAGTGATGTGAACATGATCCCGGTGAAGCCCGATGATGGCCTAGCCATGGCTGTAGGAGAATGGTGGGACGACAGTGATTTGAGCCATGCGTATATTAACAAAGGATGGAAAGTTGATACCCCTGATGATACGTGGTATATTGACAAGATTAACCACATGACCTAAAGTGGGCGGTATTTCAAACCCCTAGCTCTAGATCAGCCAGAATCCTCCGGCAAAGAGGTTGAGAAATCAAAAGAGCATGATGTAGAGGAAGACATGGTCTTAAAGCAACTCAAGAAGATCCAAGCAGACATATCAATCTGGGAGCTACTGATGGCTTCTCGGGAGCATAGGCAAGCACTGCTAGAAGCAATGAACAGAACGAAGCTGCCTATTGACACCACCATTAACCAACTGGTGTCATTGGCTACATTAGGGGATGTTTGTTCGGTGTTATCTTTTACGGACAAAGAGTTGCCACCTGAGGGTGTTAATCATAATCAACCCTTGTGTATGACCCTAGAGAGTCGAAAAAAATGGATCCCGGTGGTATTGGTGGATACCAGCTCGGCAATTAACGTGTCTGGCAAGGACCGCTTACGCCATAGATTTGAAGCCAACTAACTTCACGCCCACAACTCAAACTGTTCGAGCCTATGACAACACCAGCCAAGAAGCCATGGGGACCTTTAAGAGCCGAATAATAATTGGCCTGTCTAAGTATGAGCTTGAATTCCATGTTATGGACGTACCGATGACGTTCAATCTACTCTTGGGAAGGCCTTGACTGCATTAGATGAGGGCAATGTCAGCAACAGTTCACCAGTTGGTGAAATATCCATTTAAAGATGCGATCGCTACTGTCTACAACAATTCTACTATCCATCCTCTCTAGGGAATTACCACGCCTTTGTTAGAAATAATATATGGGGAAGAGGATGTGTTCTTCTCCGGTTTCTCCTTGGCAGAGGCCCAGCTGGTCCAATCTATTATGGCAAAAGATGATGGGAACTATGTGAGCACCCAGTCCATTTACATGATGAACAAACAAGGTCATATTCCCGAATCAAGACTGGGTAGAAGTGGTAAGTAAGGAGGTACTGTCGCCAAAGAGATAAGTCATAACCCCCATGCTTTTGGGCTGGGGTATAAGCCTACTGCCGAAGACTAGAAGAGAAAGGGAGATAAGTTGAGAGGGAGACTAAAAGCGAAAAGGGCCGGGAGGCAATATGAACTAGTCCACAAGCCAATTCGGGGAACCTTGAGCGGATGCTTTGTCCACCAAGGGGAAGATTTCCCTTTCTGTGGATTCCCAAAGCCGTGGATCGATCGAGAAACAAACACAAGGTGCCCAGGATTCGAGATCTTCTTCGGGCACCATTTATCGGAAAATGAAGATAAGCAGATTAACTTGAGCATCAATACAGAGCAAGGCAGGACTACAAGCTTGGGCATCAACGAAGAGAAGCTACTAAGGAAGGCATTGGTTGACCTACTAATGGATTCTAATTCTGGGGCTGAATCCGTTAACTTAGGGGATAGTCTTACTATCTTTGAGATCGGAGACAAACTAGTTGCAAATTACTCTAGTCTCATTGTGGATGCATCTAAGGCTCCATGCCTAGTTTGACAGTTTAAGAAAGACACCACTGGCAGTTCAAAACCAGATAATGAGTCTGAATCTAATTCAACAGAGTCTGTTAGGTCAGGATCAGATTTGAGTTCTTCTGAGGAGTCCAAGTCTAGTACTTGCGAGAGTAGTAACCCCGGATGCTAAAGTCTTGTCGAGGTCTTCTTTTAGTTTTTCTTTTGAGTCGATTGTAACAGAGGACCCGGATTTTACTAATGGGAATGAAGTAGATTTCACTTACTTCTCTATGCCTTTGGTTTGTTGTACTGATCTCAATTTTCAAAATTTTGACTTAAACAAAGAGGAAGAAATTCCTCAGGCTTTGAAATTTTTGGTTGATCACGAGGATCCCTGCTTGGCCCAGATCGGGTCCACCTTATCTTCGGAGGAACGCAAGCGTTTAATTGCTTTATTAAAAGATTTCAAAGATATTTTTGCGTGGTCCTATGAAGACATGCTTGGAATCGATCCTGAGATTGTACAACAACGAATCCCTTTTGACCCTAAGGCCCGACTAATTAAGCAGAAACTTCACAGAATCCATCCAGACTGGGCGTTGAAGATTAAAGAGGAGGTCACCAAACAGATTGATGCGGATTTCTTGATGGTATCTGAGTACCCAACTTGGCTAGCTAATATTTTTCCGGTTCCAAAGAAAGATGGCAGAATCAGAGTTTGCGTCAACTTCTAGGATCTAAATAGAGTTAGTCCAAAAGAAGACTTACTATTACCACACATCAATCAACTGGTAGACTTCACTACAGGCCACGCCTTGCTTTCATTCATGAATGGGTTTTCCAGATATAATCAGATCTTGATGGCACCGGAGGACAAAAATAAAACTGTTTTCACTACGCCATGGGGTACCTACTGCTACAAAGTCATGCCTTTTGGGTTGAAAAATGCTAGGGCTACATATCAGAGGGATGCGACCACGATTTCACATAACATGATCCATAAAGAAGTTGAGGTGTATGTGGACGACATGATTGTCAAGTCCACGGAGCGAGAAGGCCACTACACCGCACTGGAAAAATTCTTTAAACAAATCAAGGAGTACGGACTAAGGTTGAACCCATAGAAATGCACCTTTGGGATGACTGCAGGAAAAATATTGAGATTTCTAATAACGCAGAGAGGAATTGAAGTAAATCTGTCCAAAATCTAGGCCATCCTAGAAATGCCACCACCGAGGACTGAAAAGGAGGTACGCAGCTTTCTGGGTAAAGTGCAATTCATAAGACGGTTTATCTCAAAATGAACCTTGACTTGTGAACCACTGTTTGGTCTTTTGAAGAAAGGGAAGAAGTTCCAATGGGATGATCGATGTCAGTTTGCCTTTAAGCAAGTCAAGCAATACCTTCAGAACTCACATGTATTGTTACCACCAAAATTGAAAAAGCCGTTGATCTTGTACCTTTCGGTAACAGATTCGACCATGGGGTGCATGCTAGCTTAAGAATCAAAAGCTAAGGTGGAGAAGGCCATTTACTAGCTGAGCAAGAAGATGCTAAATTACGAGACCCGCTACACTCCCCTCAAGAAAGATTGTCTAGCTTTGATATGGGTAACGAGGAAGTTAAGGCACTACTTGTTAGCTCACTCTATAATTCTGGTTTCAAGACTAGATCCCAACAAATATCCTTTTGAGAAACCAACATTTACGAGTAGGCTAGCTGATTGGTTGCTTCTCCTCTCTAAGTTTGATCTCAAATATGTCACTCACAAATCAGTCAAAGAGAGAGCAGTAACGGAATTTCTAACAAACCACCTAGTGGAAGGAGATGAAGCAGTAGAGTATCTTTCCCAGATAAGGGCATTCTGCAGATAAAAGAGGAAACATGGACAATGTACTTTGACGAAGTCGCTAATTAATACGGTTATGAAATAGGAGTGTTGCTGATAGCACCCGATGATTCCCACATACCCCTAGCTTTCAAACTCTGGTTCAAAGTGTCCAATAATCAAGCAAAATACGAGGTGTGTATCGCTGGATTAGAAGCTGCCCTAGAACTAGGGGCAATAAGGTTGGACGTCATTGGCGATTTGAACCTGGTTGTTTCTCAAAACAACGGGGATTGGAAGGTCAAGGAAGAGAATATGAAGGTTTGTCATCAGACCCTAGATATTCTAATTCTGAGATTTGAAAAGTAGACATTCGCACATCTACTGAGGGAGAACAACCGGTTCGCTGACGCATTAGCAACTCTATCTTCCATGGTAAACATCCCGCTGGAAGTGAAGATCCATCCAATCACCATCAAACATAAGTACATGTCTGCCTATGAAACTATCGCCGCAATAGATAAGGTTCAAGAGAAAAACCCCTAGTATTACAACATTTAGAATTTTCTGGAAAATGATATGTATCCAGTAGGGGCAAATGTTAAGGATAAACAAGAAATACGGCGTATGGCCATCCAATTCATCATCTACACGGTTAAGCTGTACAAAATAGGCCATCTGGGGATGCACGAGCTCTACGTTGAAGAAGATAAGTCAAAGCGTCTCATGGAGGCCATTCATGGGGGAGAGTGTGGCGAACACATGAATGGTGTGATGTTGGCTTAGAAAATCCTCAGATAAGGCCGTTAATGGTCAACTATAGAGGAGGATTGTATTCAATTTTTTCGGCGATGCCACACATGTCAAATTCATGCCAATCGTATGAATATGCCACCGTCAAAGCTTTAGAACATGACTTTGCCATGGCCTTTCTCAGTCTGGGGAATTGACGTGATTAGGGCAATCTCGCCAAAGGGTTCAAATGGACATGAATACATTTAAGTGGCGATTGACTATTTTACCAAGTGGGTAGAATCTCAGTCTTACTTTGTGTTGAAAGCGGCACACGTGGCCAAGTTTATCAAGAACAACATCATCTGTCGGTATGGGGTACCAAATGAGAGCATCTCAAACAACAGCTCACACTTCAAGAAAGAGGTGGTGGATTTGCTTGAAAAATACAACGTGGCCTTCCATAAGTCATCAACTTATAGACTACAGACCAACGGAGCTATGGAAGCCACTAACAAGAATGTTAAGAACATCCTGCGGAAGATGGTTGAAACTTACAAGGACTGGCCGGATAAATTGCCCTTTGCACTCTGGGGCTACAGAACGTTAATCCGAATATCTACAGGGGCAACCTCTTATTTTCTAGTATACAGAATGGAAGTGGTTCTGCCGAATAAGATTGAGGTACCATCACTGCAAGTTATGGCTGAGTGTCAGATAGCAGAGGCGGATTAGCAGTAGAACAAGTTCGAAGAATAGATATTGTTTAACGATAGAAGGTTGAGGGCATTATATCACATCTAAGGGTACTAGCGCAGAATTGCTCAGGCCTTCAATAAGAAAGTCAAATCCATAAATCTCAAAGAAGGAGATATGCTGCTCAAGGACAACCGAGCTCCCATCCATGACCCTAGGGGAAAGTTCAGACCTAATTAGACTGGTCTCTACATCATCAAATCTATCTGGTCAGGAAGAGCGATTATTCTTATGGACTTGGATGGCCTGGAGTTCTCACAGCCAATCAACATGGACAAGTTTAAGAAATACTACCCCTGAGAGGCTCGCTAGGCCGAAAACCCGAAAAGGTGACCTAGGCAAAAGTAAGAGCATAAAAAATTAAAAACAAAGAAAAACTAAGCTCACAAGGTCGAAAACCCGAGAGGGCGGCTTTGGTAAAAATTAGAGCGCAAAATAAGAGAGTTAATACTCAAGTAAACCCAAACCGAACTATATTAGGCTTGACTCCCATATTTGGGATACGTAGGAAACTTCATCCCAAAGTTCAGTCATAACCATCCCTAACTCAACTGTCCTGTCCATTTGTTTGATCGGTCCATCTTTTTCTGTCATCTGTTAGCTTGGTCGTGTTACCTTCATTTGGTAGAAAGGTCAGTGGCAAGATAAAACAGTGATGGTGAATACAGTTGTGGGCAGTATGATCTTCTGATTTGGGGTTGTACATCTTAAGGACTGATTCCGTGTGTGTTAGGCAATGACCGTTTCTGAAAATTATTTTGAAAAGTTTTAATGAAGTTGATTTTTCTCAAAATTTTACCTTTTACAACACAAACCATTCTTTAGACCAAAAAAGAAAATTTTCAGTGCTCACAACTTTAATTCCATTGATTTCAACACAAGTACATTTTCCAACTCTCTGAATAAATCAAAGTTACTTTTACATCATTAAACTTGAAAAGAAAATACAAAGCAATAAACTACGGCCACATATAAGTCAGGTGTTCCTATGTCATCTACTCGCACTCGTGGAGGTCTCTGTAGCCAAAAATAGCCTAACCTGTGCCTCGTCTTCAAGCCAAGCTAGGCACTCGCTAGAAAGGGCGTAACTGAAGCTAGAGGCAGGGGCTAGAATTTCTCTTGTCCTCCAAGCAGTGAGGTACCGACTCAAGTGCGAACCACGAATGGGAAATGGAGCTGGGTACTCCATTCCTTTCTCTGGACAGGTCTGATTATGTCCAAACTGGCGTCTGAACCGGAATGGAAAATAGAACACACAGTGAGTGAGGCCAATCAACTGTATACCCTGTTGTCGGGACATGCTATAGTTCATCTTTGCCACATTAAGCCAAGGGCAACGCCAAGTGATGTTAGCCACGGATCTACCGCTTATCTAGTCACAACACAATCCCTTTGAAGGGAAGTCCACTAGCTGCTGACGAAAAAAGTAGGCCCTAGCCAAATATACAGGACAGGGGCTCACTACTTTCAGCTTATCCATCAACCACACTTGGGAAAGGATAAAAATAAGAGTGATTAAAGAATAAAGAGATGTACATTGAGAGAAAAGTAAGAAAAGGGTTATGAGATGAAAATAGAGAATGAGTGCCGAGTGATGTAAGTATCATAAATAAGAAGAAGGGTGGGAAGTAATAACTGAAGAAACAGTGGACTCCCTGGAAATCGAGTGGTCTCTCGTCGACGAAAAGCATCTAGACCCATCAGGGTCTCGGCCAATGCCAAACCAATGCAACTATTGTCCTCTTTCAAGCGTTGGGCCACTTCGATCAAAAACTAATGCTAGCTCTGCGGCAACTAGGGGCAAGAAGGAAGTGTGCAAACAAGCATAAACAAAAGGCATGTTAACAATAACCGTGCCAGAGAAGGTCACCCCTATCCCCAATACCCGAAAATCGATGAATCAAACCATGAATATCTAACTCCCTGTCGTGGGCCAGAGACCGAGCCTCGTGTAAAGTAAGCCCACATATCCGTTCCAGAGCCCGTCATCCCCAAACTCTATCAAAGCCTGAAATTCCTCAAGCGTAGGGCACATTTCTTATGATCCGAAGCAAAATACATGCGTAACCAGGCTCAAGCATTAGAGTACGGCTCAACAAAAAAAGCGTGTTTATGCCGAAACCCCAAAAATTTACCTTTTCCATGCCATCCAAAGTGGTTACCCAATCCTTGAGCCTCTCGGCAAGAAATATCTCCATTTTCTGAAGAAACAGTAGCAAAATGTAGTTTTGTCGAAGAAACAACGAAGGAGGACATTTTATAAAGGATAAGGTTGTGTGAGTGGATGCCAGTTGTCAGTCAGTTGTCCACCCACAACACTTAGTCGGTCATCCCTTCAGTGGCCGACCGACCACCTCTGTTGGCCAGGTAGCTGGGCAGTGTTATCTTATTCTGGTCTTTTCATTTTTAAGCCTTTTGGTTCTAGCAAGTGTAAATAATTGTGTTTAAGTTGTTTTTCATATGTTTTTCATTTATTGAGTTGTATTTTACTTTTTTGATTAGTTGTTAGCTCAATAGCCAGTTACAAACATCATTCAAATACAAGGATTTTACACATTCAGTTCCAATTGTATGCAAGTATGGTGCCATGCTCGAGATGCAAAAATAAAACTCCTTTTATAAAACTGCTGGGTTTTACCTCGATCATAGTTTTTACAAAAGAAAGAGTACAAGTGTTTCCAAAATAAAAGTAAATGCCTATCTGAAGATATACAAAGTGCCACACTACTAAAGTAAAAAGAAAAAAGGAAAAAAAAATACAAAATTGAAGTCAAGCTCGAGAGGCCCTCTTCGTCCTTTTCTGTGGAGGGGACTAAAGGGCACTGTCTTCATCTGCACCACTATCATTAGAAGAATTAGACTCAGAGCCAAAGTCGTCCTCTCCACTCCCCGACCTGGAGCTAGCATCATCATCCCTGCACTCAAACTTAGAGCGCCCACTCCCTATCTCCTTAACGTCGCTGGTCTCGGTGTCGTCTCCAATCAAGGATGGCTCTGAGGATGAGGTCTCCTATACCTCAGATTCCTTACTCTCACTCTAGGCACCCTTACCTCTGCCCCTGCCTCTACTCTCATCTCGGCTGGGTATTGAGTATCAGAGTAGTATAATGCAGAATTTATATGGGTATGAATTAGTACAAGTCAGAGTATGAGAGGAGGGAAAATAACTGGATACCGTGGAGAGTAAGCAACATCTCCCTCCACTGCACCATTTGAACTAGGGAGGCGACCAATCTGAAAAGGCACTCCAGAGGCATCTGCAAATAAGTTTGAACATCAATATACAGAAAAGGGAATATGAACTATAAACTGTGAGGTAAAGTACACACATGCTGTACGTCAGGGTCCCTGACGTATCCATGCTCTTTCTCTGATAGATCAACTGGAACCTGATAGGCCGTCCTGGTCGGCCGCCAGTATGGGATCATGATCAAAATCACTTGCAAACCGACTATGGGCATAGCAGAAGGGGCCTACCGATATTAGGCTCGGCTACGTATGCTGCACCTCCAGTCACAGGGGCACCTGCAGTGCTTCCCGCACGAACACCGGACAAGGATGGCATCAAATGAGTCCTAATGAAGGTCGCGTAGTAATCAACATCCTGCCCCGCCATGTACTGAATGATAACCTCAACTAGAAGACTATCGGTTGTTCTCATGGATGCTGGAGGTGAAGCAGGAATAATAGGGGTAGCTAGGCCCAATGTCTGGCGCACAAACCGCTCACCCAGATACCAAGCCCGACAGAAGGGGCCCTCCAATAGGATCTGAAATTGGGAAGTAGCCCAGGACCCGACGTACTGGTCCCATATCCAGGCAGGCATCATCGCCTAAGGCTGTCATGTGATTTGCAAATAGAGAATTCGTAGTTGTTAGTTATTATTAGTGGCAAAGAATGAATCAAAGTAGTATTAACGGAATGAAATGGGTATGAGATTCAGACTACCTCTCGTGCTGTCACCATGTCAAAATATCAGCGATAATAAGTAAATGTTATGTCATTAAGGCTTCTAGGGTGGCATCTCCCATTATACTGTCGAGAGTAGGGTACGGCTGGCACTATCTTATCTATCGGCACTGGGGCAAGGGCAGGAAAGTATGCGTAGGTCCAAAGCTACAAAGAATAATTTGCGAGTTAACATATGAACAGTATAGGGACAAAAAGTGCAAAGCAGAAAGCATGATGTGTGAACAGTATAAAGACAGAATGTGCAAAGCAGAAAACACAGTGTATGAATAGAAAATACAGTGTGTACCTTCCAGGCTCTCCAATAGCCCCTGACCTTGTTCCCCTTCTTGCAAGAACCGGAGCTCATGTATCTGTAGAGTGTGGCGAGACTAGCTCCACCCTAGTCGTAGAATCTCACCCGGGGCAACATCACAAGGGCACTCAGCAAGTACAGGCCTACAGTATTCCATCTATTCGCAAACAAGGTGGTACCGAGGAGGTAAATCAAAAAGCCCCGCGTATACTGCTCCACCTCCTCCTGTGTCTCTGGTTGGCTCCTGTGGAAGTGGTCATAGAACCAACTATATCAGACCATACACGGCCAGTCTAGAGGAAAGCGCACTCTAAGTAGATAGATCTAAGTCATCGCCCACTAGCCCATGTCCATATCAAAAAGGATCGAATCACCCCCTACTCTCATTCATGTGATCATAGAGAAGTCGTAGGAAGTCATCGTCATCTCCTTAGTGGAAGAGAAGTGGAAGGAGTTGGTGGTGTCCCATCACCTCTCCACTAAAGCTCTAAGCAAGGCCCAGCTAGCCAATAGTCACGATAGTTCAGAGCAGAATAGGCCGAAGCCCATCTTATCAACAAGATTGCGGACTCGAGCAGGGAGCTCATGATACCAGTCCTTCGCTATGACCTCCCTATATCCTCTCTAGGAGCGGGCATCACCTTGTGTCAACAAAGAAAGAAAGAAGGCATCAATTGTGTTACAAAGTAAAAGATAGCAATGAAAGGCAGTACTGAAATGACAAGAAAGTAAAGCGCATAAAAGTAAAGTTCTTACCTCCGTGCATCATGAGAAAGATGGGAGGCCCACCCCTCAGCAAAACGTCCTCAGGCACGCCCATCGTGAAATCCTCAAACCGTAGCATGTCGCCAGGGGCCATCACATGTGTCCGAGGGTGGTAAGTGGTCAGGTTGAATGGCCTCAATCTCAATGCTAGTAGCTCGAGCTCGGCCCCTAAAGGGTACATCTCCTCTCTCTTGATGTCAGTAGCAATGTCCTCCACTGCCCTGTCAGCCTTACCTGCTATAGGCTCCTCGACCTTAGCAATAGGTAGAAGTACTGGTACCTCGGAATGAACACCGTCATAGGGAAGGTCATCTGCCATGACTAATGTAGTAGGTAGAAAGTGAAAATTCGGGAAAAATGAAGGAAAACATGCAAAAACGTCAAAACCCAGGAAAAAGTGCGAAACCCAAGAAAAACATGAGGGAAATAAGCCCAAAGTGATGAAAAACCAAAAAAAAAAAAAAATCAACGAAAATAAAATCTAATTGGTTCAAAACGTAAAGGACCATGAGTGGGGCATTGGGTAACGCGTGCAAAGTGAAAATCTAGAGAGAGAAAACACCTAGAGAGAGAGAGGGATTTCAAGTGTGTGGGTGTATGTAAAATAAAGCCTTTGTGTTGTTTTTATAAAAACCCGAGCCGAATTGATAAAATTGCCCTGAAACCGCCACGGGTGGTTGGTCGTCCAGGTTTTATGTAGACACCCCATTTTTTACCGTCCTCAAGACTTGGACGTCATTGTTTGTGCACTCGATGATTGTGCTCGCTTGTGTTCATTTGAGTGCTTGAAGTCTTTGATGGAACGCCCTGACTTTGAGCCTTGAACCTTGACTGTTTTGTGCTTGTTTTTGGATCAAGGGCTTGTTGCCTCTTGCCTAGAAAAGGGCGAGGGGACCTGTCGGCCAGCCCTAGGCCTTGTCGGCAACTTGTTGTGCCTGTCAGCCACTTGTGGTGGCCGACGGCCATTTGTCTCCTTTTTTAGATATTTGTTTGCCAGCTGTGCCAGCTATTGCTCACTGAAGTGCATCTCCATACACGTGTATGGCGGGATGATTTCAAGCTTCAACCTTGGTTTTCTATATATAGGGGGTGCTCTCCCCCATTTGGAAGGGTTAGAAAATTTGGATCAAATTTCTCTCTCTCTCTCTCTCTCTCTCTCTCTCTCTAGAATTCTCTCTCTCTTCTTTTTTTGTGCCTTAAAGTCTTCTTGGTCACCATCACCCTTGATCATGCATGATAGGGTTGTGGTTTTGTTGAGTCTTGTTTTGCACTCATTAAGCTTGTACAAGCTTGGTTCTTTGGCCATCATGCATGAAAAATGCTTTGTTGATGATTTGAGGGCCAAGAGTTACTCTCCTTTGAGCTTATGTGATGATAAGGAGAGCAACAGTATACACACTCTGTGAGAATACACTACTTTGCCTCTGTTTGCTCTCTGTTGCAGCAAAAGAAGAAGTCCAGGGAAGGGGTGGCCGACGGCCACCAACAGTAGCCGACCAGCCACTAATGGTAGCCGACGGCCACCATTTGTAGCCGAGCGGCCATAAATGAAAATTTTGCACAAGTGTGCCCCTGAGTTGGAGGAGAGGCATTCTGGAAGGTGGCAGCACTGTTGGTGTTCAAGCATGTGCAAACAGAGGCTACAACGGCAAGGCGGTGGCATTTTCAAGAGGAGAATCAGAGCATGCATCCATCCCTCGCCCCGAGGCCATTTATTCGCTTTATTCATACAAGTGCCAAGCGTTGTAATTATTCAATTAGTTTAGATAGTTAATTAGTTTAATTAGCTTAACATAGCTAGTTATTCAACTTTGGTTTGTAATATTTAGTTAACTAGAATAGTTAATTAGTTTCAGTTTGTAATAGCTTAGCTTAATTAGCATAGCTAGTTAGTTTTTATTCATTCAGACCCTCCTTCGCGAGGGCATAATGTTGTAATACGTGTGCGTGTGTGTGTGCATGTCTTCCAACCCCACGTCTTTCTCCCTTTTATTTTAATCGCTTTTGATGGTTAGATTAGGGACATTTTCAATTAGCATACCTTATGCTTGCATGTTTGTAGCCATTCATTTGTCTCGCATGCACCGAGGCTCAGCGCATCATTCAAACTGCATTGAACTTTTAATACTTCTTTGAATACGTGTTTAATAGCATGTTGTTCAAATCGATTCATATGCCATATTAGTAGCCGAGCCTATTAATTGCACTATTACATATGTTGCATTAGGCATTTTGTATAGTTAGGATCATACATCTTTCTAACTAGTTTTTGTTTTGGCTTGGAGTACTCGGTAAGTCTTTATGCTTTAGCATACTTGCATGAGTGTGATTGCCATATTGCCATGTTTTGCATGCTTGTCATGAGGCTATGTGCTTAAATTCTAAACTGCATGAATGCCTGTGGATGAAGGCTTTGTTGTTTGAAATGGAACGATTCAATAAATGTGAGTTTTAAGCCCACTTTGTTGTGGCAAATCATGTTTTAAGCCCACTATGTTTGGTAGCAAAATTACATTTTTAAGCCCACTTGAGGGTTGCAAATTCAAACCATTTTCGAAAGCAAACATGAGTTGAATTGTTCCAAGTCTTGCAACTAGTCTATACTTGCCTGTGTGTGTCACTTAGTAAAGTTAGCTAATAACTAGAACAAGAACACATAATGTTTATAAAAATGCATATCATGATTAGTAGAGACCGATCTTTGATCGGGCAAGAAGGGGCGCTTATTTCAGGACCTTCCCCTCTCGTACCTAAGTTCCCGAGCTGAGGCAACTTTGGTTATGACGGACACGTGGCCTTTGGCATGAGTCAGGGTTTCCTAAATTTTTCCAAAATAAACTATTTAGGTGGCAACTCTGTATCTGGCAAAGCAGTCCAATTTTGGCATTATTTGATTTAAAATCGATTTTCCAAAAAAGATTTGCCAGATTGGACTCTTTGGTGATTATCAGTTTCACTTTGCACTTGTGAGACTAGATTCAAAATCATAGGTAGAGTAAGAACTGTGAGGTCTTCTTTTCAAACCCTTTTCGAAAGGCAGGGCGCGGAAAAAGGCGAGTCCATAGTTTTTAACAACTCTGCTGGGGACATTTGAGAACTTGACTCGAACTCATGATATGTTGTTTTATCTATACTTATGTGTTTCTTTATATTTGCATTTGCATCGGTGCGCCTAAGTCACAGTGTTTGCCATCTGCTATTCCTGAACGGTTTGCCGGAGGCTCGCTTGGAAAAGCTTGCCAAAAGGCTAACCGATTGCAAGCTCTGCCACGATGGGAACACAAGCCTTAGATCTGGACTACTGCTGTACCGTTTGATCCTCCTTTCACTTCTCGGTGTTAGGAGCAAGAGGTATATTAGGTAGTCTTGCTGAGGTGCCCTTTTTGACCAATCGACCAAGTTGCATACCGGAAGCCATAAAGACCTTTCCAAACTAGAATAGATTACTCACCTGAATGCAGGATTTGTTTGAAACCGCTTGTTTGTGTAGTAAACCCCTAGCTCCTGACGAAATTAGGACAGGGAAACCCTACCCCACCATAGGGGTGTTTTGACTCTCACTTGCTTGATACGTGCTTTTAGAGTGAGACTCTACAAGAATGTATGTATCAGTTGTAAGTCTGGGTATCAATTTGAGGGTATCAGTTTTGAGGCAAAAATTTGGGGCAGAAATCAGTGTTTGAGTACAGTTATCCAACTTAAGATTATAACTATCCGTTGTTTCTGCCTGAGCCCCGGTGCTGTGCGGTTTCTGATTTTTTGTTTCTTTTTTCTTTATTTTCTTTCTGTAAGGCAGTCTTTCACAATTGCTTCAGATGAGACAGTTACCCCCCAAGCACTCTGGACTCGAGTAAGGCGACTTTACCGATCTGGGGATCTTGTAAGAGGACAACTAGTGTTTGCTTCGCTACCATCGGTTACAAAACAGAGGAGAGTTAGGCATAACTAACTGGTTCGACAATTACCTTCACCCAGCGAAGTTCAATTTTCTGCTTCGGTTCTAATAGATCAACACCCCTTAGTCAACATAGCAGAAATGCTCCACCAACTTCAACAGACCATTGAGAATATGCAGCTGGATGCCGCCCGCCAAGCGAAAATTGCAGCCCAGCAGGCTGAGTTGATCTCTAGGCAACCCAACAAGCTGAGTTGATCAGTAGGCTTCAGCAGCAACAACAACCACAACAAGCAGCAGCTTTTGCTTCACATCCACCCTTAGTCAGGGTTCCAACACCCGAGATTACAACTAATGTCCAGGAAAATGCAGACATTCCGACAGAGCCAGTTCCATCCTAGACTTCCAAAGCACCAGTTTACCCAACAGAGGCACCGTTTGAGTTCGAGGTCGACCCTACCGCACTGAAACTGAGCAAGTTAGAGAAGCTCTTCAAATGAGCTCAAGGTGTCAATTCGATCCCGGAAATAGAAGACGGCTATACTAATGCGGCAGCGACATTGCCAAATAGGTTTAAAATGTCGTACATAGACTGTTTTGATGGCTCAGGTGATCCCATGGTCCACTTGCGACTATTTTCAGACATTCTGCGACCGATGGGCCTGTCTAGACTGCAGAAGTTATCTGTCTTCAGCCGGACCCTGTTTGGTATCACGGCCATTTGATAAGTTAAACTTGAAAACTCTGTAAAAAGAAGCTGGGAAGAGATGGCCGAGGTTTTTACAGCTCAATACTCCTCCAACACACAGATCGAGGTCACAACTCGTGATCACGAAGCAACTCGCCAAGAGGTAATGGAGGGCTTCTCCAATTTTGTCACCCGGTGGAGGGCCAAGGCCTCCATGACGACCACCCGACCAGTTGAAGGACCAGATCTGAATGATGGTCCGTAACCTGCAACCGAGGCTACTACAGAAGATGATAGTCTTATATCTGCCTACATTTGCTGACCTCCACGAAACAGGGGTGCAAATAGAGGATGCAATGAAACAGGGTCTGATAGACCATGAGAAAGAGCAGCCCAAGAGGGCTTTCACACGCACTTCGAATGCGACTACCAGTAGTAGTGCAGCTGCAAGGCCTTCTGATGTTGGTATGGTCACCACCACACCGAAAACCGCTAATCCCTTTGCTGGTACAGCCAATACACCCCCTCAAACTTCCAGCCCTCAGGCCCGGAGCCAGAGGGTTTTCACCCCACTCTACATGTCTCTATATGTAACCTTGAGGGTCTTGATCAGAAAAGGGCATTTGCAGCCGTTAGAACAACGTCCATTGCCCAATCCACTCCCTCCTACACATAAACCGACTAAGTATTTCGCCTTCCACCAACAGCATGGTCATGATACTGACCAATGCTTTAGACTTCGTCATGAGATTCAGGATCTCATTGACAATAAAGTGATAGTGCCTCCTAAAAGGCCCAATGTCACTACAAATCCCCTCCCACCACATAACCAAGCCCCTCCACCCCGGCAAATAAACCTTATCCAAACACTGGCCATCCCCTATGACCCCAATAGATACATCTCCCCCTCCCATCTATCCAAGTCAGCGTTGTTCATCCCGGAAAGCACAGATTTGTGCATGATGAATGTGCCCACATCTCAACCCAAACCTATGGTGGTGACTATGGTAGAGAAGGCAGGATGGCCTTGGTGGAAAATGAGGGTGTCAGTTTAATGCCTAAGGGCTCTATAGATTTATTTGAGAAGGAATACAACCCGTGTCGCTATATTGTGCCAACCAATCAGGCCAAACTAGAGCTAGAATTGCCAACAGGAATAGAGGTTAGTGTGGCCCAGGAGGATGGACTAAGCCAGGGTTTGGATGACCTCGAGGAGGACATCAGGAATCTGCAGTTCTTCGATGAACAAGATTTGGGGAGTGTACAAATTGACCCGTTTGATATGAACGAATCAGTGAATAATTCAGGATGGCTCAGTGATGAACTGGATGTGAATGAGGGTCTCAACCAAAGCTAGTACAGCTGAAAGCAGGAACTACTACAACGGCCAGAACGGTCGATGACAATGGAAAGTTGCCGGAGAGCACCGGTACTAAGACTTTTGCTTAGAAATTGAGTAGTGTTAGTACAGCTGATACAAAAAAAGAGGCCACACGAAAGCGGTTTGAACAGGAAAGAGTTGAGAATAGTAAGGAAGCTGGAAAAACCAAGGACCCTGCAAAGGATGATTATGACGTGAGAGTGATTACCACGGAACCGGACAATTGCCAGTTGGTTGCTGGAGGAGTATAGTGGGAAAATGATGATCTGCATTTTGCCCACACTGATGAAGATTGGGGCCGAGACCTGCCATTTGACACTTGGTACTCCGAGGAGGTGGATCACATAACTAGAAGCGGGCGGTACGTCAAGCCCCCACACTTAGACCAACCAGAGGCGTCTGGAAAGGATAAAGAGGTTGAAAAATAGAAGGATAAACAATTGGAGGAAGAAGTTGTACTGAAGCAGCTAAAGAAGATCCAAGCAAACATATCCATCTAGGGACTGCTCATGGCTTCACGCGTATATCGGCAAGCTATCCTGTCAGCAATGGACAAGGCCAAGCTATCTATCAACATGACTCCAGAGCAACTAGTAGGACTTATCTTCCCAGGAGGTGCTTCACCTACTCTGACCTTCACAGATAAGGAATTGCCACCCGAGGGCTCAAGGCATAACAAATCGCTATACATCTCAGTTGAATGCAGAGAGAAGTGGGTGCCGGTTATGTTGGTTGACACTAGGTCTACAGTCAATGTTTGTCTGTCGTGCACGGCCTATGCTAATGGCTTGAAGCCGGCAGACTTTGTACCAACGGCCCAAGTGATCCAAGCTTACGACAACACAAGTCGAGAGGTGATAAGAATAGTCCATATCAGAACACAGGTTGGGCCGGCGCAATAGGACATTAAGTTTTACGTCTTGGATGTTCCAGCCACTTCTAACTTGCTCCTTGGATGGTCGTGGCTACACCAAGTAAAGGCTATCCCTTCCACCTTGCATCAAATGCTAAAGTATCCTCTCGAAAAAGGAGTAACCATTATTTTTGGGAATTCTTCTATACATCCTCCGCCGGAGGTCACTACACCAGTATTGGAGATTGTACACGGCGACGAGGATGTTTTCTTGTCTGGTTTTACCTTGGCTAAGGCCCGAGTGGTGCAAAATATCTTAGCTATTGATAAGGGATTGTACGTCAGTGCTCAATCAGTCTACCTCATGAACAAGCTACAACATATTCCCGGGATGGGATTAGGAAAGAGGGGCCGGAAGGGCATTACTACACTGGCCAAAGTGCCACATAACCCTCATACCTTTGGCATGGTCTATACGTCAACCAAAGAGGACTGGGTGAGAAAAGGAAAGGAAATGGTAAGACGAGCCAATGCAAAGCAAAGTGGAAAGCACAATGAGCTCGTACATAGACCAATTCAGGGAACTCTGAACGGTCATTTTGTCCGGGAGGGAAGAGGACTTCCCATTTTGCGGCTTTCCTAAGCCATGGTTGAACTCTGAGAAATGGCATTTGCCCAGCTTTAAAATTTTCTTCGACCTACAGCTACAAGAGGATGAAGCCATAGGGGAACAGACTGACTTGCCTGTTGAGGCAGAACAAAGTGCAGAGGATAAGTCCAATAGCAGTGAACTTAAGTTAGGAGCAGCGTTGGCTTGTCTCCTTTGGAATCCTCAGATCAAAACAGAGAGCTCAGGCGATGACTTTACCGTTTCCATGATCAGAGATCAATCAGGTGTGGACCCTTCCGGTGGTATTCTGGATGCATCTATCGCACCCTCTCTCATTTGGCAGCTAGAGGAGGGCTTTTTGTCCAGCAGTTCTGAATCAGGTAGTGAGTCGGAATCTGATTCCACAAAGTCTATGGAGTTGGAATCTGATTCCAGTTCTTCTGAGTCGGAGTCCAGTATTCTTGGGGCTGATAACCCGGATGCCGTTGTTTTGTCCAGGTCGTCTTTTTCTTTTTCTTTTGAGTCGGTTGTAACCGAGGAATTGGATAAACTGGAAGCTTTGAATGAGAATGGTACCACTGCTGTTTCCAAGTAATTCTCTGTGCCACTTGTATATTGCATTGATCATGACTTTCAAAATTTTGATAAAAATGATGAGGAAGGAATTCCTCTAGTTTTGAAACATTTGATTGATCGAGAGAATGAGAGGTTTATAAAACCCCTTGTTGATGAAATCGTTGCAATTAATGTGGGTACAGAGGAGGATTTGCGTCTGGTCCGGATCAGGTCCACGTTGTCTTCGGAGGAATGCGAGCACTTAGCCTCTTTATTAAAAGATTTTAAAGATGTTTTCGCATGGTCCTACGAAGATATGCCTGGAATCAATCCTGAGATTGTACAGCATTGGATCCCTCTTGACCTTGAGGTCCGACCCGTCAAGCCGAAACTTCGGAGAATACACCCGGATTGGGCTTTGAAAATCAAGGAAGAGAACACCAAGCAGATAGATGCAGGGTTTTTGCTAGTATCTGAGTATCCTACTTGGTTGGCCAACGTTGTTCTAGTGCCAAAGAAGGATGGCAGAATTCGGGTGTGTGTAGATTTCAGAGATCTGAACAAAGCCAGTCCGAAGGACGATTTTCCTCTACCGCACATCGACGAGTTGGTGGACTTCACCGCAAGCCATGCATTGATCTCCTTTATGGATGGGTTTTCTGGATATAACCAGATCTTGATGGCACCCGAGGATAAAGAGAAAATTTCCTTCACCGCGCCATGCGGAACCTACTGCTACAGGGTGATGCCGTTCGGTTTGAAAAATGTTGGGGCTACTTATCAACGGGCTGCAACCACGATCATGCATTATATAATCCGCAAAGAGGTTGAGGTGTACGTGGACAACATGATTGTCAAGTCCAAGGAAAGATAGGGCCACTACACCGCCTTGAAGAAATTTTTCCAATAGATCAGGGAATATCGGTTGCGACTGAATCCACAGAAATGCACTTTTGGTGTCACAGCAGGGAAAATGCTGGGGTTCTTGATCACACAGAGGAGCATTGAGGTTGATCCTTCCAAAATCAAGGCCATCCTAGAAATGCCACCACCAAAGACTGAAAAGGAGATGCGAGGCTTTCTAGGTAAAGTGCAATTCATAAAACGGTTTGTTGCAAAATTAACCTTGACTTGTGAACCACTATTTGGTCTACTGAAAAAATGAAAGAAGTTCCAGTGGCATGACTGATGCCAGTTTGCTTTTGAGCAGATCAAGCAGTACCTTCAGAACCCGCCCGTGTTGTCACCGCCAGAGCCGGGAAAGCCGTTGATTTTGTATATGTCAGTAACCGACAAGACAATGGGCTGCATGCTTGCACAGGAATCTGAGGATAGAGTGGAGAAGGCCATCTATTACCTGAGCAAGAAGATGCTAGAATACGAGACCCGTTACACTCCGCTGGAGAAGGCTTGCTTGGCCTTGGTATGGGCTACCTGGAAGTTGAGGCACTACCTATTAGCTCACTCTGTAATTCTGGTTTCGAGATTAGATTCTATCAAATATCTCTTCGAGAAACTAGCACTTACGAGTAGGCTAGCCCGTTGGTTGCTTCTTCTCTCCGAATTTGATCTGAAATATGTGACTCGCAAGTATGTTAAGGGAAGGGCTGTAGCGGAGTTCCTAGCCAATCACCTAGTGAAGGAAGGTGAAGCAGTAGAGTATTTATCACGGATAAAGCTATTTTGCAGGTCGAGAAAGATATTTGGACCATGTACTTTGACGGAGCGTCTAACCAGTACGGTTATGGGATAGGGATGTTGCTGATAGCACCCGACAATTCCCATATACCTTTAGCCTTTAAACTGCTGTTTAAAGTATCTAATAACAAAACAGAATATGAGGCATGTATCGCTGGACTGGAAGCCAGCCTGGAACTGGGGGCAAAACGGTTGGACATCATTGGAGACTCGAACCTAGTTGTGTCTCAAGCAAAAGGAGACTGGAAGGTTAAAGAATAAATGATGAAAATCTATCACCAAACCCTGGATGTTCTAATCCTTAGGTTTGAGAAGCTAACCTTTACGCATCTATTAAGAGAGAATAACAGGTTCACTAACGCTTTATCAACTCTATCTTCTATGATAGACATCCCTTTAGGAGTCTGAATGCGTCCGATCATTATTGAACAGAGGTATGTGCCGGTCTACAAGTTGATCGCCGTGATAGATGAAATGCAATATCAAAACCCCTGGTATCATGATATCTGGAACTTCTTAGAAAATGAGGTTTATCCACTGGGGGAAAATGCCAAAGATAAAAGGGCAATACGGCGAATGGCTGCTTAGTTTATCATCTGCGAGGGTAAATCGTACAAATGAGGCTATCTAGGAATGCACAAGTTGTGTGCTGATGCAGAAGAGTCGAAGCGCCTAATGGAGGCCATCCATGGAGGAGAGTGCGGATCGCACATGAGTGGAGTAATGCTAGCCCGAAAGATTCTCAGGCAGGGTTACTACTGGTCAACCATGGAGGAGGATTGTATTGGTTTTGTTCAGCGATGCCACAAATGCCAAATTCATGCAAATCTCCCACCGTCAAAGTTGTACAACATAACTTCACCATGGCTATTTTCAGTCTGGGGAATTTATGTTATTGGGGCAGTTAAGCCGAAAGGCTCGAATGGGCATGAGTATATCCCGGTGGCAATAGACTACTTTACAAAGTGGGTCGAAGCCCAGTCCTATGCAGTGCTAAAAGCGTCGCATGTAGCCAAGTTCATCAGGAATAATATCATTTGTCGTTATAGGGTCCTCGAATGAGATCATTTCAAACAATGGTTCCCGTTTTAAGAAAGAAGTGATCAACTTGTTGGAGAAATACAACGTGGCTTTTCATAAGTCATCCACATATCGGCCATAAACCAACGGAGCTGTTAAGGCCGCCAACAAAAACATCAAGCACATTCTACAGAAGATGGTGGAAACCTACAAAGATTGGCCGGACAAACTGCCATTTGCTCTTTGGGGCTATAGAACATCAATTCGGACATCTACTGGGGCAACTCCGTATTCTCTGGTTTATGGGATGGAAGTTGTTCTGCCGATTGAAGTTAAGGTTCCATCGCTGTGGGTTATGGCTAAGTGCCAAATAGTAGAAGCGGATTGGCAGCAGAGCAGGTTTGAGGAACTTGTTGTTCGATGAGAGGAGGCTGAAAGCACTGTACCATGTTTAAGGTTATCAACGCAGAATTGCTAGGGCTTTCAACAAGAAAGTTAAGTCCAGGAATCTGAAGGAAGGGCATCTAGTGCTCAAAGACAATCGAGCTCCCATCCATGATCCTAGGGGCAAGTTTAGACCCAATTGGACTGGTCCTTACATCATCAAATCTATCTGGTCGGGGGAGCTATCATTTTTATGGACCTAGATAGCCTGGAATTTTCCCAACCAATCAATATGGGCAAGTTGAAAAAATACTATCCTTGAGTGGCTCGCTAGGCCGAAAACCCAGAGGGGCGACCTAGGCAAAAGTTAGAGCACAAAAAATTAGAAAAAAGAAAAACTGAGTTCGCAAGGTTGAAAACCCCGAAAGGGCGGCCATGGCAAAAGTTAAAGCGCAAAAGGAGAGTGTTAACGCCCTGAGCGAACCCAAACTGAACTACGTTAGGCTTGATTCCCATCTTCGGGATACGTAGGCAACTTCATTCTGAAGTCCAATCCTAAACACTTCAAAATCAACTGTGTTCGTTAGATTGTTCTAGTCATCTTTGTCTTTTTTGTATCCAAGAATTTGGTTGTGGTCTTCACTATGAGAGCTAGTTACAGTATAGTGTAGTGCTATTCAAACAAGGGGTAACTTTTCATTTGTTGGATTCGGCGTTATACATCTCGAGGATAGATTCCAAGTGTGTCCAATTGTAATCCTTATCGCAAATGGTTTTGAAAAGTTTTAATAAAGGTTAATTTTGATCAAATTAATCTTTTTACAACTTAGACCATTTTTTGACCAAAAAAGAAAATTTTCAATGCCACAACTTCAATTTCATTGATTTCAACACAAAGTTCTCTAGCTCTCGATACAAATCAAAGTTACTTTTTATTACATTCGAAAGGAAAACTTGAAAGTACAGATCACAGCAATAAACTTGGGGCATGGATAAGTCAGGTGTTCCTGTGTCCCCTCCCAGAGCTTGTCGAAGCTTTTAATGCTAAAGTAGGCCCAGTTTGTGCCTCATCTTGAAGCCATACCAGGCATTCGCTAGAAACGGTGCAACTGAAATTGGGAGCGGGAACCAAAAGTTCTCTTGTCCTCCAAACAGTGGGATATCAAGCTAGTTGTGAACCTCATATTAGAAATGGAGCCGGGTACTCTACTCCTTCTTCTGGGCAAATCTGGTCGTGTCTGAACTGACGCTAGAACCGGAATGGAAAATAGAAGACACAGTGTGTCAAGCCAATCAGTTGAATACCGGGTTATCGAGCCATGCTGTAGCTTATCTCAGGCATATCAAACCAGGGGCAACGCCAAGCAATGTTGACAGCAGACCTATTACACATCCAGTGGCACCATGTAGACGCGCCCGCGTCAGGCCTTCGTGCTACAGTTCGGACTCAATTTGTGTCACGGTTCTTAATCTGAACCAAAGAGTCCAAATCCGGAAAATCGTTTTGAGAAAACAGATTTTTAGAAAAGAAGTGTCAAACATGAACTGTTTTGCCAGATACAGAGTCGCCACCTAAATATTTTTTAAGGGGGAATTTAGGAAACCCTGACTCGGTGCCAAAGGCCACGTGTCCGTCATCACCAAAGTTGCCTCGGCTCGGGAGCTAGGGTACGATTGGGGAAGGTCAGCTATGAGCACCCCCTCTCGCCCGATCCGAAGATCGGCCTCTACTAACCGTGATATCCGTTTTTGAAAACGTTATGTGTTCTTATTCCATTTATTAGCCTAGAATTACTATGTTATACGCACAGCAAACAAGTATAGACTAGATCATCTAATTTGGAACAAAGCATTGCATATCCGTTTGTTTCGAAAAACGTTTTGAGGTTTGCTACTCGCAAGTAGGCTAAAATACGGATTTTGACGAGTTGTTCCAACTCAAACAATCCAACCTTCGCCCACAGGCATTCAGGCAGTTTATAACACATAAGCATCTAGCCACATGGTAAGCATGCTGTCATGGCAAACACTCACACTCATGCAAGATGCTAAAGCATAAAAACTTACCTAGTACTCCGTGCCAAAACAAGAACATGTTAGCAATCATGCATGATCCAAGTCCATGTTTAAATGCCTAATGCAACGCATACGGAATGTCACTAGAGTAGGCTCGGCTAGTCTATAAATGACATGTGAAAATGCACAAGTAGCATGTATTTAAGTTAGATTTGCAATACGATGCAGTTAGCATGATGTGCCGAGCCCGGTGCATGCAATACTGATGAATGATGCGCGCATGCATAGCATAAGATATGCTAAAGTAAACATGTCCTAATACTAACCATCAAAGCAGGTAAGTAAAAGGGAGAAAGAAGCGGGGGTTGGAAGACATGAATACACGCACCCACACTTATTACACAATTGCCCTCGCTCGGAGGGTCCGAAAGAATAATACAGTCCGAATAACAAACCAACTATCCTAACTAATTAATTATTACAGACCAACTAAATTAGTTAAGCAAATCAACTAATCTAAGAAAGCAATAAACGGCCTCGGGAAAAAAGCCGAATGCAATGCATGCTCGGTCTTGCTCGGAACTCCACTGCCATGCGCAAGCTGCCTCCGTTTTCCCTACTATACTCCTCTGAAAATAGCCAAAGTCTCAGGATGTTCTCACTGAATGCTGGGGAATGCCACGGGCCAAAAGGGATCATCACCGGCTGTGATTTGGTGGTCATCGGCTAAAGATGAATCCATCGGCCACCGATGGATGGCCAGTCAACACTCTGTGTAGTCGATCGGCCGAAAATTCCTGCAGGACCTGTTTGACAGCAGCAGAGGGCAAAGCTTTGCATGGCAATGCAATTCAAGCGAATGTGTGCACCGACACATCCCTTGTCATGTTTGTGACTCAAAGGGGTACGGCCCTTGGTTCTCGGACCACCAATCGCGCATTTCAATGCGTGGTGGCCCAAGAGACCAAGTTGTGCATTTTCATTTCAAATGTCATGCAATGCACATAAACAAACAAATTGAACTCAACCTCTATCACAAGCAATTCAAGAGGCCAAGCATGAATGCTAGAACAATGCAACCTAAGCATGTGAGCCTAAGTGTGTAACATGGAGACGCAATGCACAATGCTCACTGGGCATGCAATCCATGCAAGCTAATCAAGTATGCAATGTGCAACTCAACCATGCAAACATGCAAGTCATACAAATATGCTAACAACTTGACCAAGAGGATGCATACCCAATGCAAGTGATTTTAAGCATGCAACACATGCAACCAAAGCATGCAACCATGGAATAATGTAATGACATTTGAATGGCATGCAAGGAAGGGACCTACACTAATTGGACAGCCCTAAACTAGGTCCAAAACAGTAGCCAATGCTATGGAAATGAAGGCCAACACACATGCACATGCTAATAGGCCAACACTCAAGCATCAAACATGCAACCTTTAAGCACACTTAAAAGCGACAAAACATGGATTAATGGCATGCACATAAAGCTCTAAAAAAAAT
>NW_021026758.1:0-77305 GCF_004153795.1 Camellia sinensis | reverse complement strand
GAAAAACATGTTATAAGGTGCCAAACCAAGTAAATAAGGCAAGCCAAACATGTAACAATGGTCGCAAGACTTAAGGGCAAGCCAAAGGGGAGGTAACCAAGGCTAGGTCAACCAAGCCTCACAAGGCCAAAGGGGCTTAAAATAGGTCTAAGTAGACCTAAACAAAGCTAAAGCTATGGATGTACTTAGATGGCATCTAAGTGGTCTAAAAATGCAAGGCATACTCCAAGGCCTAACAAGGGCATAAGGCAACAACCTTTAAAACATTGAAGGGGATCAAAATGCAATAGTTGCACATCACATATCACTCCCCATTCTAACGAATACACTCTTGTACTGCTAATGTCATGTTCATGTTTCTAAACACATTCCTTAAAAATCAAAAAGCAATAGCATTCTGGTCCATGCTAGAATGACTGTTCGCTCCGAATACGGCTTAAATGGTGGTACATGTCAACCAGAAAGTTGGCGATTCATTACTGATTGGGGGAGCAATAATATACCAAGTACCTACACCTGCGCAATGTGGTGTGCCTCCGATTTGACTCAAATTCCTCGACTGGCAGCACATCAAAATTATGGATATAAGCTTCACAAAGCTTGGCCAAGGAAACAACAAAGCATGTAGTCTAAATGTCTATTTATCGATGTATCTCTGAGGGCTAAAGAACTCATCGGTGCTCTACTGCATACATATCCCTTGGAATTTATTGAGCTACGCCATTCTAAGTCGGATGGGTTATCATACCTCTACAAACAGAAACATACGATACAATATTCGAAGTGCTATTTTTTTATGACATAATGAGCCTGAAAATCAGCAAGGCAATGGTCAATACATACTCAAATATAATGCTACCACCCAGCAACAAGACTAGACATTATGGCCCCTTTTCCCTACCCGTAAAGAGAGCAACGAAGCGAGATGTTGCTGCGAGAAGAGTGGTCCATGCCTCTCTCCTTGCGGTCGAGGCACGCTCAGAATCGAGGACCCTCTAACCTCAACTCTGATACAGTACGCCTCAAAGATTTTAGTGTGAGGGAAAGGCGTGACCAAAGCCATAACACCAAGATAGGGTGCCACGCAGCTTTGCGCAGGCTTCAGCCCCTCAACCAAATGGCCAGCAAAGCACAATTGAGAAGTGCTGTTCTAGAGGTACGTCAGAGAGGTGCGTCTCAAACTAACCCCTACAAGCTTGACCATACTTATACTCGCTTTCAATAAGTCAATGACTGACTCTTCTTGCGCAAGCCAATGTGTATTACAATCTCACTTACCGTCTTTTATAGTATAGCACTAAGCTACTAACAGAAGAGACTCGCCAACATAGTGTGATAATAACGGCTAATAGCTAGAGAAAGTGAGGGGATACAAAATTAGTACAAGCGTGTTTCTTATCCCTTGCGCGCTAGGGACCCCTCCTTCACAAATGGCTGGAGCCAGCAGTCTGCGCGTGGTACCACAAACACAGACTTCCCAAGAACGCGGATTCTGCAAGTATTTTCTTTCTCAATACTAGGCGATCACATACTCGAGAACCTCCTAGTTCCAAGAGAATGGAGCATGTTCGGCCAGGTTCCAGTGTTGAAATTGTGCTATGTTCTCGTTGCTTTCTGAGCGAGAACCAATATACATGAATGGTTCCCAATCAAACAAGAGGTACATCAAACATCTATCAGAGGAGAGAAAGAAACCTGCATTGATGATAATAAGTAGCAACTTTATCACCAGAAAAGTTCCATCGCACCCCTTCCTATTACACGTCCCTTTCACTCGTCGGCCATTTCCTAAGATGGACCACGCATTTTATATACGTACAAGAGCTGCTGCGACATCATAGTTGCCTCACTCTGTGTTGCTAACCCTTCTAAGCAAGATGTATCAGGAAATGAGCGCCTCATCTGTTCTCATGTATGAGCAACATGGTCTTGTAAAGCTTCCAAAAGGGAAGTCTGACAATGTAACAGCGACGAGGCCTAATCCACTCTTCCCATTAACGAGGATTTCGTAATGGGGGGTGAAAGTGAGTCGCAATCGCGACCATTCCGGCTCGTCGTCCTTTGAAAGAACTTTGCAAGGCGGTGTTAGTGGCCCTATCTTTCCCTTTGGACTTGACAATTTATTGTCTCACGTACACCTCAACTCTCTATGGGATATATACATGCAATATGTGGTTTCGCAAAGCCCGTTGATATAGTAGCCCAGGCATTTTTCAACCGAACATCTACCATTGTTAGCAGTAGGTGTCCGCCACGGGCTGGTGAAAGATCTTTTCTCTTTACTCTCGGGTGCCATTAGATCTGGTTTATCCGAAAAGCCATCCATAAAGTGAGACAATGCAGCTCTGCGGTGAAGATCACCAAACTCGTCGATGATTGCGGTAGAGGAAAGTCGTCCTTCGCCCGACTGCTTTGTTAAATCCTTGAAATCCGCACACACCCGGATTCTTGCCATCCTTCTTTGCCTAGAGCACAACGTGTTGGCCAACCAAGTCGGGTATTCAGAAACTAGCAAGGAACGCTGCATCTGATTGCTTTTGAGTGTCTCTTTCCTTGACCTTTTAAGCCCTCCGGGGCGGATTCTTCCTGAGTTTCGTTGACAGGTCGGCCTCAGCTGTCAAGAGGGAATCCAAGTGCTTGTACTAATCTCAGGATCGATATCCCAGGCATGTTCTTCGTAGGACATCGAAAACATCTTTTAAAATTTCTTTAGATAAAGAGGCTAAGTGTGCTACGCTTCCTTTCCGAAGACACGTGGCCGATCTGACCAGCCGCAAGTCCTCCTCGATACCACATTATTGCATACGAATATTTACATCCGGTAAGGGTTTTGAAAACTCTCTCATTCCTCGACCAATTAAAGTTGCAAAACTAGACGGAAATTCCTTCACTCATCATCGTTTTATCGAAAATTTTGAAAGTCTGAGTTATGCAATATACTAAGGCACAGAAATGTACTCAGAAAACAGCAGGTCCTATTCTCATTAAAGCTCATCCATTAATCCGATTCCTCGCGTTACAACGACTCAAAAGAAAGAAAAAAGATGACCTGGACGAATCAACTGATTAATTTGAGAGCAGCGCCGGGGGTATTATACAGTGCCCGCAGAGTTGAGACACAGCGTGCGAGAACATCAGAGTCTGAGCGTGGAATCTCGTGAGATTTCTCTATTCACGAGGGACAAAAGAAAGCTTATACCCCGGATATTGGCGTGATTCAGATTTCCGAGTTGTCACTAGCGCATGACCACGGGGAGTGCTTGGGCACATGAGGACAAAAATCCCTGCGTGTGCAGTAATGCAAGCAAGCTGAAGCTAGAATGTGTGCGGAGTTGCATTAAACAAACAAATAGACTTGATCCTAGGCAGCTGGACTAGCCCCTCGCAAGGCCGTTCTTGAATTTACTCGATTCTGACATTCTCACAGAGTACTGACTCAACACAAGTTGATCCCTCCCAAGGCGTACTTATCGAGCCTCTAAGGGTTGCTCTGATAGCTGCGGTGTCTGAGAGTTAGATACTTAGGACCAGACGGCTCACGTACCCCCACTCCACGTTCTAAGCGATGATATAATATTGCAAGAGTGTTCTCAATGCGTACTGTGGCACCTAATTGCTTACTCTGTTTCAACTTCAGCTATGGTGCAAGTGATACTAGCATCTTATGGCCATATGCTCTTCAAGCGCGTGTTGTGTAGTTGCTAGTGT
Source organism: Camellia sinensis (assembly GCF_004153795.1). NCBI lineage: Eukaryota > Viridiplantae > Streptophyta > Magnoliopsida > Ericales > Theaceae > Camellia > Camellia sinensis. The sequence continues at coordinate 73,597 of NW_021026758.1, read as the reverse complement.
TAAGTATAGGGAGTCCTTCGATATTGCAAACGCACTGTTTTCTCTCTTATATTCTAACCGGCTTGGGAAGCCGCCGCGAACCAACAACAGGAATATGCGCCAATTCCCGCCAGAGTGTTCGAAGCGCCGTTTAGGTACCCTGAACTGGGCTAGTCCAATTCGAAAGGCTTCCCAGCCTGCTTTGCTCTTATTTGGCTCTTATTAGAATTGACGTCCCAAGGAAATACAATTTCCTTCCCCTTCCATCAACCCAAGTCAATCTCCTTGGAAAAATAGATGTGGGCAAGATATACCCGCCTGCAGACCAAAGGCTTGATTCTTGACCATGACGGTTGCAATATCGGACCTCTGCCAACTATGGCACAGCCTTCGCAGCCCGACATCCTTCCTGATGTAAGTGCACATCCTGGGGATGTTTGTAACTTGTTCTAAGGTAGATGGATGTGAGCACCTGCACGTACGACCCACCCAACTAATTCAACAGGCGCGAGCCAATATACTCACCACTCGAGCCTTCAGCCAAAGTGACCTGATAAGAAACCACATCCTCAGCCATGGCTCGAATTTCTAAAGTGCTCCGGGAGTCCAAATGATAAGTCCCCTGCTTCCTCTATTTCAGGCCTATGTGTATGTTGTGCGAGACAGCTCCCCGGCTGCTGGATGGATTGATTGACAATTCTCCAAGAAACAATCGCGACCCCCTCTGTCCCACGTTAGAAAGTTACTTCGAGTAATCTGAATGGGCATAAGTTGTTGATAGCTGGACTGCATTGATATCCTTCAGTGATGGGCGATACTAACCGAAACGGTCGCCGGCAAACAGTAGGTTAAAGGGTTATGCCTGGGCGTAAATAGCGTCCAACGACAATGGGATATCGAAATGTTTTTTAGTTGAGGCTTTCCTAGGACCCATCTGTCGGAATTTTGACATAGCAGTCCCGATCAACTTCCCTGGCTACGGTTACGTATCATATGCTTCTGCAGTGCGAGCGCGTGAGTATTTGAATTCGGCGCTCTTCAAAAGTCCGACACATTTAGGCGAATAATATAGCATAACCTTCCGAATCCGACATACGCGCGTGTCTGAGCTGGGCAACATTTGATGTCGGGATGCGCCCCTTAGGTACGAACAAAGTACCAAGCCCGCCCCAATGCTTATCCACTTGCCTCAATTCCACGGAAAACGCGGTGAGAGGGATTGTTATGATTTGTTCCCTACAGGCGGTTGTAGTTTTTTGTCTGAAAAGGTCAATGTCGGGACCCCTCCCGAAAAAACCAGGGCCCAACCAGCTCTTTCTGGGCCATACTTAGTGAGGGGTCAAACAACCCCAAAGGTTAAAACACTCTTAACAAACTATTTAGAGGCCTTAAAAATAGAACTTTTATGTATTATATGCAAAGCCAAAAAATAGTTTCAAGATAGGTAAAGTTTTCGACCCAGCGAGCCTCTCAAAGGGTAAAAGTGTAACAAGTCCATGCCAAATGTTTTTGAGATCCCGAAATCATCTGAATCCAGGAGAATGGCTGTTGCGTTGATTTGCAGAAGGATCCATCACGGTTGCTTCACACGCTTCTTCCGGTGAGATCTGATCTTCTTGATCTGATTTTGGTGCCTCTTGTTCGAGGGCTGCTTTTAATCTGGCCACACAGACCTTACATGGTGGTTGACCGTTGAACGTTCTGAATGGGTTCAAGGTTCGAAAACGAATAGGTTGAATCTTGAGGCTGAGAGCGATCCTAGGCGGCACAATCTCAAGAGCGATTCCACACAGGTCTTCACAGGGCCGCGCAAAACATTTGTTTTTGAAAGTTTTTAAGAAAGCGACAAATCGCTCACGCCGAAGATAGTGTGGAACCAATCTGGATCAAGCCAGGGTCCTTCTCAGTACTCACACTAATAAGCATGGTTTCATTCATTAAAAGCTTAGCATGCCTCTCTTTTTCTCAAATTGATCAAAGTTTTGCAAAACTCGAGGAATTCCTTCCTCTTCGTTTTCACCGCAATGTTAAAGAGGTTTTGAAAAACATAGGTCAATGCAATGATTTTTAGGGCACAAGAGAGCAGGTGGAATGCACGGCCGTTCGATTCAAATCCTTTGGTACAACTAGCTCAAATTAGCAATAAACATGGAAACATGATAGCCGTAGCTGCTTCATTCAAATTCCCTGATTGTAACTGGCTCCACAACAGAGACAGACTCAAAACAAAAGGGTATTTACAAAACCAAAACGGTGTTCGAGACAACAACCCTAGAATCACCTGACATCCTATACAACGAGACTGACTCGGTACCACAAGACAGACCCAAAAACAAAAAGACTGACTCAAAGCAAAGAGGCAGACTCAAAAACAATATAGAGAACTGACTCAAAACCCAAGCCAGAAGCTACAAAACTGCATTTACAAATGCTCAAAAAGTGCATACCAGACGCCACATCTGAAATACACCGAGCGCCGCCCGCAGGTGGTCCAACCCCTGATCACATACTCGCAGTATCCTCAAAGTCCAATAGCTCGGTGGTAACAAACTTCGCTGAGGTAGGTGGAAGAATGACCTCATTATCGATCAGATCCTGTACTTCATGGCGAAGGCGGAAACAGTTGTCGGTGGCGTGACCGGTCTGTTGGTGGTACGTGCAGTACAAAGCAGCATCATGTGTGAGAGGGAGATTCTTCGGGAGAGGCCGAGGTTCAAGGGGTTTGAGGTGCCCCCTTTCGGCAAGAATCTGAAGTGCCTTAGACAGAGGCATGTAGAGAGCATGAAAGATCCTGCGCCCTCGGGGCAGGTACTTTGAAGTCTGAGTATTCTTACTAGACGCACTAGCAAAAGGGTCGGCGGGCACTGCCTTGGTTTTCTGATCTTTCCCAGGTGTAGGGTTGGGAATAGGAGGAACTGTTCTGGTATGACGGGGCCTATCCCGATTTTCTGACTGACTTGAACTACCCTCAGGTAGAGTGGCGAAAGCATCCTCCACAGTTTTTACCATAACTGCGGATATCTGTTGCTTGTTCATCCCCCCGGCTTTCAAAGCCTCGACTGCCCGCAGCAGTTGTTCAATGGGATCAGTGTCTGCCTTCATCTTGTCCTTACCCCTGGCCTCAGCTTGATTGGGGGTTTGGGTTACTACATCAGAGCGAAGCCCGGTCGTTGCTGTAGCCGGAGGCAACCTCTGGTTGGCTGAGCTCGATCACAATCCGCCCCAGTAGCGGGGGCTCCTGTGGTATGAAATTCCCGGCATACGGTGCCGCTGGTGGTGAAGCCGACATTCCATAGGCCAGATCGGCCACGGATCTCTGGAGGTCGCCTATCATTCCCATCAATTCAAACGTGGTGGGCTCACGAGCCTGATACAACTGGGGGGTCCAGACCGGGTGCGCGACAGGCGACCTGGGTGGATGCGGTACATCAACATTGGTCTCGCTTTGCAGAGTGATTCCTTGATCTGATGCGGCCGTCATAACCACAATCTCCTCTGAATTCTGCGTCATGATAAGTTCACTGTACTGAACGGCGACTGACGAATTAGACATCTGTCTTGTCTCAGCAAGGAGGAACACTACCTATTCTGTATCAACTCTCTGAACTGAAAGAGAAAACATGCAGCATTTCGGACCAATCAGAACAGATGCTAGTATAGCTGAATAACTGTACTCTACTACTGATCACTTTTGCCCGAAATCACTGCCTCCAAAATACTGAATCGGATACCCACAGATATAACTGATTCGCATAAACTGACACTGATGCCCTCAGGTCTGATACTCAAACTTGTGAACTGATATGTGTGTTCCCCCCATAGATACACTCTAAAAACACATAGCAAGTAAAGAGAGTCAAAACACCCCTATGGAGGGGGTAGGGTTTCCCTGTCCTATTTTGTCAGGAGCTAGGGTTTCACTATGCACGTAGCAGTTTTCAAACAACCTAACATCGAGTATGCAACCTGTCCTAATTTGGAATGGTCACTATGGATTTCGATATGCACTAGGTCGAATGGTCGAAAAGGGTGCCCCGGTAAAACCAGGGCTTGTGTTCCAATACTGTCAGAGCCCACAACCGGTCAGCCTTATGGCATGCTTTGACAAAGTCAAGCCTCCGGCAAACCGTTCAAGAATGGCAGATGGCAAACACGGTGTCTTAGGCGCACCAATGCACATGCAATGCAAAGAGACACATAAATGAAATCAAAACAGGATATCACGAGTTCGAGTCAAGCTCTCTAAGTCCCCAGCGGAGTCGCCAGAAACTGTAGACGCGCCTGCGTGAGGCCTTCGTGCTACAGTTCGGACTCAATTTGTGTCACGGTTCTTAATCTGAACCAAAGAGTCCAAATCCGGCAAATCGTTTTGAGAAAACAGATTTTTAGAAAAGAAGTGCCAAACATTGACTTCTTTGCTAGATACAGAGTCGCCACCTAAATATTTTTTAAGGGGGAATTTAGGAAACCCTAACTCGGTGCCAAAGGCCACGTGTCCGTCATCACCAAAGTTGCCTCGACTCGGGAGCTAGGATACGATTAGGGAAGGTCAGCTATGAGCACCCCCTCTCGCCCGATCCGAAGATCGGCCTCTACTAACCGTGATATCCGTTTTTGAAAACGTTATGTGTTCTTATTCCACTTATTAGCTTAGAATTACTATGTTATGCGCACAGCAAACAAGTATAGACTAAATCGTCTAATTTGGAACAAAGCATTGCATATCCGTTTGTTTCAAAAAACGTTTTGAGGTTTGCTACTCGCAAGTAGGCTAAAATACGGATTTTGACGAGTTATTCCAACTCAAACAATCCAACCTTCACCCACAGGCATTCAGGCAGTTTATAACACATAAGCATCTAGCCACATGGTAAGCATGCTGTCATGGCAAACACTCACACTCATGCAAGATGCTAAAGCATAAAAGCTTACCTAGTACTCCGTGCCAAGACAAGAACATGTTAGCAATCATGCATGATCCAAGTCCATGTTTAAATGCCTAATGCAACGCATACGGAATGTCACTAGAGTAGGCTCAGCTAGTCTATAAATGACATGTGAAAATGCACAAGTAGCATGTATTCAAGTTAGATTTGCAATACGATGCAGTTAGCATGATGTGCCGAGCTCGGTGCATGCAATACTGATGAATGATGCACGCATGCATAGCATAAGATATGCTAAAGTAAACATGTCCTAATACTAACCATCAAAGCAGGTAAGTAAAAAGGAGAAAGAAGCAGGGGTAGGAAGACATGCATACACGCACCCACACTTATTACAGTCCGAATAACAAACCAACTATCCTAGCTAATTAATTATTACAGACCAACTAAATTAGTTAAGCAAATCAACTAATCTAAGAAAGCGATAAACGGCATCGGGAAAAGAGCCCAATGCAATGCATGCTCGGTCTTGCTCGGAAGTCCACTACCATGCGCAAGCTGCCTCTGTTTTCCCTACTATACTCCTCTGAAAACTGCCAAAGTCTCAGGATGTTCTCACTGAATGCTGGGGAATGCCACCGGCCAAAGGGGATCATCACCGGCTGTGATTTGGTGGTCATCGGCTAAAGATGAATCCATCGGCTACCGATGGATGGCCGGTCGGCACTTTGTGTAGTCGATCGGCCGAAAATTCCTGCAGGACCTGTTTGACAGCAGCAGAGGGCAAAACTTTGCATGGCAATGCAATTCAAGCGAATGTGTGCACCGACACATCCCTTGTCATGTTTGTGACTCAAAGGGGTACGGCCCTTGGTTCTCGGACCACCAATCGTGCATTTTAATGCGTGATGGCCCAAGAGACCAAGTTGTGCATTTTCATTTCAAATGTCATGCAATGCACATAAACAAACAAATTGAACTCAACCTCTATCACAAGCAATTCAAGAGGCCAAGCATGCATGCTAGTACAATGCAACCTAAGCATGTGAGCCTAAGTGTGTAACATGGAGATGCAATGCACAATGCTCACTAGGCATGCAATCCATGCAAGCTAATCAAGTATGCAATGTGCAACTCCAACCATGCAAACATGCAAGTCTACAAATATGCTAACAACTTGACCAAGAGGAATGCATACCCAATGCAAGTGATTTTTAAGCATGCAAACATGCAAGTCATACAAATATGCTAGACAACTTGACCAGAGGGATGCATACCCAATGAAGTGATTTTTAAGCATGCAACACATGCAACCAAAGCAGCAACAATGGAATAATGTAATGACATTTGAATGGCATGCAAGGAAAGGGACTTACACTAATTGGACAGCCCTAAACTAGGTCCAAAACAGTAGCCAACTGCTATGGAAATGAGGGCCAACACACAAACACACATGCACATGCTAATGGCCAACACTCAAGCATCAAACATGCAAACTTTAAAGCACACTTAAAAAGTGACAAAACATTGATTAATGGCATGCACATAAAGCTCTGAAAAACATGTTATAAAGGTGCCAAACCAAGTAAATAAGGCAAGCCAAACATGCAAACAATGGTCCAACACTTAAGGCAAGCCAAAGGAGGTAAACCAAGGCTAGGTCAACCAAGCCTCACAATGCCAAAGGGACTTAAAATTAGGTCTAATGTCAGACCTAAACAAAGCTAAGGATTGTACTTAGATGGCATCTAAGTGGTTTCTAAAAATGCAAGCATACTCCAAGACCTAAACAAGGGGCTATAAGACAACAACTTTAAACATATGGAAGGGGGATCAAATGCAGATATGGGCACATCATGAGGTCTGAAATAACCATGTCAAGTGGTTCCAAACCACTGAAACAAAGCAAGGATGGCATGCTAGAAGGGCCAAAGCTTAAGGCATACAAGAGGAATTACATGGTAGCTATACAAAGCAAGGCATGGATTGACTCAAATGACTTAAAACAGTCCTTAGCACATCAAATATGGCATATAAGCTTCACAAAAGCTTTGGCGAAACACAAAAGCATGTGTAGTCTAAATGCTATGCATGTATTGAGGCAAAATCATGGCATTACAAGGTATGTATGCTCTACAAGCATGGTGTACAAAACTAACAATACACAAATGCTATGTTATGACATAGATGAGCTGAAAATCAGCCAAGGCATGGTAAGATGTAGGCTATTGCTCCCTCAAGAGGCTAAAAATGACCCTTTTCAAGGACAACAAGGAGAGGGGGTGGCCCTCTCCTTCTTGGGACCTCAAGGCACCATCCTTACCTCTGAAATTTCTCAAGATTTTAGTGGTGAGGAGGCCCAAACACCAAGGTCTCGGAGCTCACCCAAAATGGCACAAAATGGTTCCTTTCAAGGCTTAAGAGGGGTCAAACAACCCCAAAGCTTGAAACACCCTTAAGAAACTACTTAGAGCAAGTAAAAACACAACTTTTATATGTTATACACTAAGCCCAAAAACATATGCAAATAGGTAAATAAGCTATGCAAAAATTGGAGAAAATGGACAAGTTTCTTACCCTTGTAGACCCTCTTCACTAATGGTGGACCAGCAGTCTCCTTAGGTCCAAACCAGCTTCAAAACTTCAAAAACAACCCTCTAAAACCTCAGTTCCAAGAGAATGGTGTAGTAGTGGGTGTTTGTGTGCAATACTAAGGCCTAAAACACACACAAATACACCAAAAAAGAGAGATATAGAGATAGGATATTTACAAACCCTAACCCTAGAACTCAAAGCTCTGAAAAATAATGCCTAACTTGTCTAACCCTTTAACAAGAGAGAAGAGCCTCTCTTTTTGTAGACAAAATGGTCTTGTAAAGCTTCCAAAGGAAGCTAACAAGAGGGCAATCCCTCGATACACGTGTATGGAGGGGGTGAAAGTGTATGCCAGCTGCACAAAAATATCTGCAAAAGCAGATGCACAGTAATCGGCCGGCCAAAAATACAATTGACCAAAAAAAGATAGTGGGCCGGCCATCTATAGTGCCGGCCGGCCAAACATTTGGCCGGTGGAAGCAAAACACAGCCGATGGCCTCAAGCCATGGCCGGTGATGTGTGGGGATGGCCCACAAACCATTCTCTGCCCCTCCAAGGCAAAACACAAGTGTTTGGTGCAAAACCAAACACAAAACAGTCAAGTCGAGGGATCCTGAGGCAAAGCGAGCATCTGAGACCTCCGAGAACTCAAGACGAACACAAATAAGGATGATTACTGGGTGTTCAAGCGGTGACGTCCAAGTCTTGAGGACGGTCAAAAATGGGGTGTCTACACACCACCACCCTTCGTTCAGGAAATCAACTAGCTGTTGGCGAAAGAAATTGCCTCGTACTAAATATTTAGGGCAAGAATCCACTGCCTTCAATCTATCCATGAACCATATCTGGGGAGGGATGAAAAATAAGAGAGATTAAAGAATAGAGAGATATATGTTGAGAGGGAAAAGTGAGAAAGGGTTTTGAAAGAAAAAAGAGCATGAGTGCCGAGTGATGTGAGAAACACATGTAAGATAGGGTGGGAAACATTACCTGTAAGAGCAGTAGACTCCCTGCCAATTTGGTGGTCTCCCGTCAATAGAAGGCGTCCAAGCCCTTCAAAGTTTCGGCCAATGTCAAGCCAATGCAGCTCTTGCCCTCTTTTAAACCTTGTGCCACTTCGATCAAGAGAATGCTAGACCCCCCAAAACCGAGGGCAAACAGAAAATGTGCGAACATACACAAGCAAAGGGCGTGCTATCGAAAACTCTGCCAAAGACGGTCGCAACGATTGCCGGTATCAGAAAATCAATGAATCAAACTGGGAATGTCTAACTCTTCGTTGCGAACTAAAGATCGAGCATCGTGTAGAGTGAGTCCACACACCCTTCCTGAGGCCTGGACGTGACCAAAACGGGACTGGGGCAAGATTTTCTCGTCACGCCGGGATTCCATCAGAACTTGGAATTCTTTAATTATAGGGCATATCTCTTGCCCCCTGAAGCTAAACACATGAGTAACCGGGTTCCAACATCTAGCTGCAGCGTGAAGGAACGGAAAACACAGTGGGGTATGACTTAGTGGGAATAGTGCATTTATCCTGAAATCCCGAAAATTCACTTTTTTTGAGTCATCTAAAGTTGCAATCCAAGTTGAGAGTTTTTGGGCAAAGAATGGCTCCATTTGTGGCAAAAATAGAGCTGGAATGAAGAAACTACGAAGTCCCAACTTTTGTAGAAGATAAGGCACTGAGTGGAAAACAGGTGGCAGCAATTTGGAGGCCCCCTGCACTAATGGCCGACCGGCTAGTTCTGGTGGCTGACTGGCCACCTTTTGTAGCTGACCGGCCACTATTGGTGGCAGACAGCTACCACTAGTGGCCGATAGCTACCACTAGTGGCTAACAGCCCCTGTTTATGGCCAGCAGAATTCCTTTGGCCTTCCTGTGTGTTGAGAGTGCTGAGAACTTGTGTTTTGTTTTACTCTTGATGCATTCTGCTGTCCTATTTTAGTAGTTTTGTTGAGTTGCTTTTAAGTTGTTTCAATTTGTTTATTGAGTTGTTTCACTTTGTTTATCGAGTTGTTGTATTGCTTATTGAGTTGTATTTGTTTTGTTTAGTGTGTTGTTGCATTGTTCATTGAATTGTTTTACTCAGTTTGTTATGTGTTGGTTGGTTCATTACCTGATTAAGCAAATGTTGTTACAATATACAGTGTTCAATGTCCCTCAATCTTGTTTTTTATGCTATGTGATGCAATGTTGTGCTCAGAATGTAAAATACAACACTTTTCATCAAAAAGATGGTTTTCATTCCGATCATGGTTTCTTTTTACAAAAGAATACAAGTTTTTTAAATAAAATAAAACTGTCTAAGCTGTACAATATGCTACACTACTAGTTAAAAGAAACTAAGAAAAATACAAAAAATCAGCGCTAGTTGTCTCAAACTCTAGAGGCCCTCTTCGTCCTCTTCCTCGGTGGAGTGGACTCTGCAGAGCTGTCTCCATCCGCACCGCTATTTGAACCTGATGCTGAATCAGAACTGGAACCAGAGTCGCCATCACCCTCTGCATCTGAACCTGACTCAACCTCATCTCCACTAGCGAAATCTGAGCCAGCATCATCATCTCCACTCTCGAATGACTTGGGATGCTAGTCTATAGCCTTCTCGGTCTTGTTGGTCTCATCGTCATCGCGTATGATAAGCTCACAGCGTCCCCCTCGGCCATGTACCGGAGCCTGTCTCTCTCTCCCTGTTTCTGGAGGGGGTGCTGATAGTCCTGCTCCTATTACTGCTGGTGCTGTTAATAGAGGTGGGACCTGAAAAGGCAGTTTGAATATGTCAGCCACAGTATGTGTGTCAGATGCAAGTATGATGTGCGAAATGAGTACCTGCAAAAGTCAAATATGGTGAGTGAATACAATGTGATGTGATCTATCAGTGCAGTGTGGGGAAATGTTCAGTTGAAGTGTCAATTTCAGTATGTCGGCAAAAATGTGGTGACCGAAATACCAGAAAATTGAAAAATTACCTGGATACCGTGGAAGTCGAACAGTGCCTCCCTCCTCAAGAACATGCCCTCGAATGAGGTCAACATCTCAAGCAATCTCTCGACGTACCCTGCGGGGGCCTGCAAATACAATTTGGAATGATCAATGTTCGAAAGGAATCAATGTCTGAGTATTTGAGCAAGAATAGAAAAAATGAAGACTGTAGTACTTACCGGAGGCGAATCAGGTGTCCTGACATATCTGTGACCAGGCAACGGAATCTCAATCAGAATCTGATAAGCCTCTCCAAAGTACCGCCAACCTGTCAACTCAGTCGGGAGCTCTAGCCAGCCAAAACTCTGCCTAACGGGAGGCATCTCTCTAGCCCTGCCCCTCGGTGCTCGGGTCCTACTCGTCAAAGGGGCATCAGTTGCTCTCCCAGCACAAGCATGAATACCCGTCAAAGAAGGCATAAGGTGCGTCCGGACATATGTCGTATACTCCCTCTCTCCCAGAAAATAGTCGGCCTCCACGCCTCGTGTAAAGTCGATCATCTCCTGCGAGAAGAGACTCTCTGTGGCCCGCATGGATGGCGAAGGTGGCATAGGAACCGTCTACAATGGCAAATCCAAAGTCTAGCATAGGAAGCGCTCACCCAAGAACCAAGCTCGGCCTACCAGTCCCTCGAGCACGAGCCGGTAACGAGAAGTGCCCCACACGCCAGCAGACTCATATCTGACACCTTCTAGCATCATTGCCCAAGGCTGTCATGAGATCTGCAGACAGCAAATGCACAAATTGTTAGTTGCAATTAGATATGTAATATGAATTGGAGCTAAAAGTAGAAAGAACTATGAGTTTTGAGTTACCTCTGTTGCCCTCACTGTATCGAAATATCGACGGAAGAGTGAACGAGTCTCCCGGATCCTCCGCTGGCATCTCCCGTCATACCGATGACAGTATAGCACACCAGGAGGCATCTCCACCTCCGGCTCTGGGGCAAGTGTTGAAAAATAGGCATACACCCATAGCTGCAAAAAGCAAAATGGAGACAATAAGTATACAACAGATAAACATAGGCAATGTGGAAAGTAGAATATGTGTGCAATGTCCAGAAAATACAGAATGTAGAGAATACTAAATACAAAGAAAATGCAGAAAGTAGGGTGTGTAGTACAGCGTACAGAAAGTGCAAATGCAAAGCAGAGATCAGAGTATGTGTGTGCAATGAACAGAACGTGCAAAGTAGAAAGTACGGCAGGAAATGTAAAGTAAGAAAGTAAAACAGACCTCCCCAGCTCTCCAATAGCCACCGACTCTGTTCTCGCTCCTGTGGGATGTTGAGCTCATGTAGCAATACAAAATAGCGAGGCCAGCGCCGCCCCAGTTGTAATGCCGGACCTGAGACAAGTCCAACAAGCCACTCAGTAGATATATCCCAACAGTGTTCGCCTTGTCGGCGAATAAGGTGGTGCCAAAGAGGAACATCAAGAAGCCTCAAGCATATTGCTCGATCTCCTTTAGGGTCTCAGGCTATGTCCCTCTGAAATGGTCTACAAACCAGCTGCATCGAACTGTTCCCGATCAGAAAGAGGTGGGAGTGTCCCCAGCAAATAAATCCAGGCGGCCTCCCACTCGCCTGTGTCAGTATCATATGGGATCGGCCGGCCTGCTACCTCGATGCCGATAAGCGTAGCAAAGTCGTACGGGGTCATCGTCATGTCTCCTACGGCAGAGAAGTGGAAAAAGTTGGTGGTATGCCACCACCTCTTAACTAGCGCGCCAAGCAGAGACCTGTTTGCCATGAGATGCGACAGCCCCATGCAGAATAAGCCAAACCAGCCTTGTCAATGATCTAGCGGACACCAGCGAGGAGGTCCATGTACCACTCCCTCGCAGATGTAGTCCCATATCCTCGAGTAAAACAAGAGTCCACTTGTGTTCAGAATGAGCAAATGAAAGGCAATGTAAGAAATATGGTGCATGAATATGTTCAGAATAAGCAGATGAAAGGCAGTGTAAGAAATACAGTGCATGAATGTGTTTGGGATGAACAGATGAAATACAATGCAAAAGTGTGAGCTATGCAGGAAACGCAAAATGCATTACAGAAAATATAAAAAAACAGTGCATACCTTGGAGGCGTCGTAGGATAAGTGAGACTCCAGCTCTCGCAGCAAGAGATCCTCTGGCACGCCTCGTGCAAATCCGCTGAAATGACGAACTGTATCAGACAGTAGTACATGCACCTCGGGGTGGTATGTCTCTAGGTCGAATGGTCGAACCCGGGGTGGCAGTGGTATATGCTCGGGATCCCCCTCCATCCCTGGAGAACCTCTGCCGTGGGGAACGTTGTCTGCCATTTAGAAAGAATGTGAGAAAGTAGGCGAAAATGAGCAAAATGGGTAGAAAATGCCAAAGTCAACTCTCAGAGTGAGAAAATAGGAGAAAAAGTCAAAGCCTAGGAAAAGGCACCAAACCCAAGAGAAACTCGAGGGAAGCAAACCACAAGTGGTGAAAATGAAAAAAAAATCACCGAAAACAAATTACAATCTGTTCAAAACGGAGGAAATCAAGAAGTTTTAGCAAATCAACTTCGCGTGGGGCGTTGGAAAACACGTATAAAGTACGGATCTAGGAGGAAAAAGTGTCTAGAGAGGAAAATGAGTCAATTTCAGCTATGGAGGTATGAGGAAATAAAGTTTGGGTGTGTTTACTTAAAGCCCTAAGAAGAAAAGACCAAAATGGCCTTAGATTGCCACAGGTGGCCGACAGCCACCATTTGTGGCCGACAATATTCATATGTAGCCTACAGGTGGCCAACACCCCTCCAGGGTGACCGACAGCCTTCCAGTGTTCTCCCTGTGTGTTTTGTTGCTGTTTTGTGCCCTTAGTTCTCAAAAAAGTGCAAGGAATGTTCACTTTTTAGCTCAAAGTGTCTCTGTAGAAGTTTCGAACCATGTTTTCGGTGCGTGACTCATCACTAGTCAACATGAACGAGGTGTATCCTTTTGAAATATATTGTGACTCCTTTGAGAGGTAAATCAGAGGTTGCGATTAAGTCGGTGTTGTTGGACACGCTTTTTGTCATTGCATAGAATGTGCATTTCTTTATTTGGTGTTTTGTGTCGAGCATGTTGTTAATCTCGCATTGAACATGCATTTTCTACAATTGGCCATTATATGCATCCTATCCTATTGCGTAGGATATGCATTTCTCTATCTTTTGCATAGAACATGCTTTTGTCATTACTGAATAGAACATGCTTTGCTAACCTTGCGTTGAACATGCACTCTTATTGTGTTATGCTTGTTAAGTTTCTTTCTTATACAGGCACGATATTGTATGTACAGTTCATTCAGAGGAGTTCCAGGTGAAATCATTCTTGTCGTTCCAAATACTCATTTCGGTTAAAAGCATTTGAACGTAGTCCGATGCTTATACCACACCTTGTTTTGGTTAGAAACATTGGGATGTGTTCCGACGTTTATACCACCCCGGTTAGAAGCAGTTGGACATGTTCCGATGCTTATACCAGACCTCCTTTTGGTTAGAGACATTTAGGTGCGTCCCGATGTTCTTGTTACCTCTTTCTCCTCTCGCATGCATCGCATTGGAACGCCTTTGGTTAGAAGTATTCGGGTGCACCCAGTGTTTACACCACCCTCTTTCTCTTCTCGCATACATCGTGTTAGGACTCCTTTGGTTAGAAGCATTCGGGTGCGCCCAGTGTTTACACCACCCTCTTTCTCCTCTTGAGTGCGACATGTTCGGACGCTTCGATTTAGAGACATTTGGGTGCGTCCCCGTGTTCTCGTTACGTCCTTTTCCTCTCGCGTGTGGCGCGTTAGGACGCCTTTGGTTAGAAGCATTCAGGTGCGCCCGATGTTTAAACCACCCTCTTTCTCTCCTCGCGTGCGACGCGTTAGGACGCTTAACATTCAGGTCCGATCGATGTTTATGCCACTCTCTTCTCCTCTCATGTGCGACGCGTTAGGACGCTTTGGTTAAACGTATTCGGACGAGTTCTGACGCTTACACCACTCCTTGTTTTGGTTACAAATATTTGAACGTGTTCTGATATTTATCACCGTTCTGGTTAGGAGCATTCAGGTGTGTCTCTGTGTTCACACCATCTTTCTCCTCACGTGTGCAACGCGTTAGGATTTTGTTTGATACCGCAGGTGCGCTCAATGGTTATATTGTTCCTTGCCTTTCCTGCGTGACGCGTAGTTAAGATTGCATAATTTTCTTACATCCTTTCTACATGAAATATGGTTTGGTTCGTGTTTACTTACTAATTTTCGTGTGTGAGGTTACTATACCTTGTTTCGGTTTGTATGAATATAGCATTTCTTTGCATAATGCTTGCATCTAGATGTTTCATTACAGCCTCATTGCATGATCATAAGTTATGTTGTTGCATCGTGCACATCACTTGCATCTTGCCCCAGAGCCACGCTGGTTTGATTCCTTGCAAAAGGATATGTAGACAGCCTGCGGGCGCAACCGAACCGCTCTTTGTTTTGCTTGTCTGTTTGTCCAAGTCTTCGGCCTTGTCAAAAATGGGTCATCTCTAGGCTTTGACATTCACTCTTGTCACTTCATGACTTCCGAGTTCTGTCAAAGTGGGAAAACTGTAGACACCCCGTTTTGGACCGTCCTCAAGACTTGGACGTCATCGTTTGTACACTCGATGATTGTGCTCGCTTGTGTTCATTTGAGCGCCCGAAGTCTTCGGCGGAACTCCCTGACTTTGAGTCTTGAACCTTGACTGTTTTGTGCTTGTTTTTGGATCAAGGGCTTGTCGCCTCTTGCCTGGAAAGGGGGGGCACCTATCGGCCAGCCCTAGGCCTTGTCAGTCACTTGTTGTGCCTGTCGGCCACTTGTGGTGGCCGACAGCCATTTGTCTCTTTTTTTAGATATTTGTTTACCAGCTGTGCGAGCTGCTGCTCACTGAAGTGCATCTCCATACACGTATATGGTGGGATGATTTCAAGCTTCAACCTTGGTTTTCTATATATAAGGGGTGCTCTCCCCCATTTGGAGGGGTTAAAAAATTTGGATCAAATTTCTCTCTCTCTGTCTAGAATTCTATCTCTCTCTTCTTATTTTGTACCTTAAAGTCTAGTTTCTCTACACCTTTGCACATAAAGCCTTAACCAAACACTCTCACCTTTGAGCTGAGGTTCTCTGGAGTTTAGTTTGAGCTCTTGAAGGAGGTTTTGAGCTAGAATTTGGGGCTATTTTACGCTTGAGCTTCAAGAGGTAGTTCACTTGCTTAGTGTACTTGCTTTGACTACTTATTTTTCCATCCTTTTGTATTGTTTTTTAGCTGGTTTCAACTACAAAAGACTTTGATTTTTTAGGATTAACATGATGGTTTGATGCTATTTTGTGTAAAGAGGTGATCCACCCTTCTTGTTGCTTAATTGTGTAGACATTTGCACCATCTTTTGGCATATTCAAATCAAACTTTTTGGGCCTTTAAACCACTAAAATTTAGAGTCATTTCAATGGAAAAAACTCTCTTTTGAAGTCCAAAATTGGAGGGGTTAGCCTCCCCTCCTTGTATTTTGTTTACGTGCCTAAGTAGCTTAACATGTGAGCATGTTTTTCTAGCATTTTGTATCTTAATCTCAGCATGTTTTTGTTAATGTTTTCACTGGTTTCAGCTTTGTTTTGAGCTGGTTTGGTCCTTTGAGGGTTGTATTGTGTGGTTATTATATAATTTCCTTCACTAGTTTGTTGTTTCAATGCTTTGATCATCATTCTTTTAAGTCGAAAGCATGTTTTGGTGTTATTTTGCATTCCATTTCAGCATCATAAGCTCTGTCACATGCTCCTTTGTTTCACTCTTTCATTCATTTTGAAAGTGACTTTGAACCCCTTGTTGGCTTAAGTATGAAATTGAGGCACTCGTGCTTTATGGTTTAATTCCTTCAGGAGTTCATTATCAACGGCATAAGGTCTCTTTCATGCTCAGGGCACTTGTGGTTTAAACCCTCTTTCTATTAGAGGACACTCACTTTTTGGACTAATCAATTAAAGAATGGATTGGAAAGCTAAAATGAGTAAACAAAAATGAACAAGTAAAAGAGGCAAGATAAAGTATCTTTTGTATTTCATTGCATGTGTTCGAATCAGACGTTAATTCGAACACGACAAAATAGGACGTTTCATACTCAAAGTGATGAAATGTGTCACTTTTCTTGGTCACCATCACCCTTGATCATGCATGATAGGGTTGTGGTTTTGTTGAGTCTTGTTTTGCACTCATTAAGCTTGTACAAGCTTGGTTCTTTGGCCATCATGCATGGCAAATGCTTGGTTGATGGTTTGAGGGCCAAGAGTTACTCTCATTTGAGCTTATGTGATGATAAGGAGAGCAACAGTACACACACTCTATGAGAATACACTGTTTTGCCTCTATTTGCTCTCTATTGTAGTAAAAGAAGAAGTCTAGGGAAGCGGTGGCCGACGACCACCAGCAGTAGTCGACCGGCCACTAATGGTATCCGACGGCCACCATTTGTAGCGGAGCGGCCATAAATGAAAATTTTGCCCAAATGTGTCCTTGAGTTAGAGCAGAGGCATTCTGGAAGGTGGCAGCACTGTTGGTGTTCAAGCATGTGCAAACAGAGGCTGCAACGGCAAGGCGGTGTGGCATTTTCGGGAGGAAAATCCGAGCATGCATGCATCCCTCGCCCCGAGGCCATTTATTCGCTTTATTCATACAAGTGTCAAGCGTTGTAATTATTCAATTAGCTTAGATAGTTAATTAGTTTAATTAGCTTAGCATAGCTAGTTATTCAACTTTGGTTTGTAATAATTAGTTAACTAGAATAGTTAATTAGTTTCGGTTTGTAACAGCTTAGCTTAATTAGCATAGCTAGTTCGTTTTTATTCATTCAGACCCTCCTTCGCGAGGGCATGATGTTGTAATAAGTGTGCGTTCGTGTGTGCATGTCTTCCAACCCCACGTCTTTCTCCCTTTTATTTTAATCGCTTTTGATGGTTAGATTACGGACATTTTCAATTAGCATACCTTATGCTTGCATGTTTGCATCCATTCATTTGTCTCGCATGCACCGAGGCTTGGCGCATCATTCAAACTGCATTGCACTTTCAATACATCTTTGAATACGTGTTTAATAGCATGTTGTTCAAATGGATTCATATGCCATATTAGTAGCCGAGCCTATTAATTGCATTATTGCATGTGTTGCATTAGGCATTTTGTATAGTTAGGATCATACATCTTTCTAACTAATTTTTATTTTGGCTTGGAGTACTCGGTAAGTTTTTATACTTTAGCATACTTGCATGAGTGTGATTGCCATATTGCCATGTTTCGCATGCTTGCCATGAGGCTATGTGCTTAAATGTTAAACTGCATGAATGCCTATGGATAAAGACTTTGTTGTTTGAAATGGAACGATTCAATAAATGTGAGTTTCAAGCCCACTTTGTTGTGGCAAATCATGTTTTAAGCCCACTATGTTTGGTGGCAAAACTACATCTTTAAGCCCACTTGAGGGTGACAAATTCAAACCATTTTCGAAAGCAAATACGAGTTGCATTGTTCCAAGTCTTGTAACTAGTCTATACTTGCTTGTGTGCGTCACATAGTAAAGTTAGCTAATAACCGGAACAAGAACACATAATGTTTATAAAAATGCATGTCATGATTAGTAGAGGCCGATCTTTGATCGGACGAGCAGGGGTGCTCATTTCAGGACCTTCCCCTCTCGTACCTAAGTTCCCGAGCCGAGGCAACTTTGGTGATGACAGACACGTGGCATTTGGCACGAGTCAGGGTTTCCTAAATTTTTCCAAAATAAAATATTTAGATGGCGACTCTGTATCTGGCAAAGCAGTCCAATTTTGGCATTATTTGATTTAAAATCGATTTTCTAAAAAGATTTTCCGGATTGAACTCTTTGGTGATTATCAGTTTCACTTTGCACTTATGAGACTAGATTCAGAACCACAGGTAGAGTCTGAACTGTGAGGCCTTCTTTCCAAACCCTTTTTCGAAAGGCGGGGCGCAGAAAAAGGCGAGTCCACACCTTGCCTTTTCTATGTGTGGTGAGTCCTGTATTTATCCTAAAGTGAAGAATTGCAGAAATTTGGTTTGTTTTGTTTATAGAGAATTCCGAAACGTAATTCTGGATACATCGTTTCAAGTCCCGTCGTTTCTCTGAAGGAGAAAATGCCCCAACCTCAAGTTTGAGCAAGTTGTATCCTTTTTGAACATTTGAAGACCTCCGAACAGTAGGTAGGAGATCTTTGTGAGGTAATACTGCTTTTGTTTAGCTTTTTCAAATCCATTACCTGTTATACTGCATTATGTTATATCAATTATGTCACATTGTGTTGCATCCACATGCATCATACTCTTTGTGCATCTTTAACCCTTTCTACGTGAAACGTAGTTAGGCTTGCACCCTCCACCCTCTCTGCGTGAGACGCAGTTTGGCATAGAGTTTTTTCCCTTTCTACCTGAGACGTTGTTAGGCTTACACCCTCCACCCTCTATGCATGAGACGCAGTTAGGCATGGAGCTTTGACCCTCTTTATGTGAGACGTAGTTTCTTTGACCCTCTCTACGTGAGATGCAGTTTGGCATGGAGCTTGACCCTCTCTACGTGAGACGTAGTTAGGCTTGTATCTTTGACCCTTTCTACGTGAGAAGTAGTTAGGCTTGCACCCTCCACCCTCTCTGCGTGAGACGCAGTTTGGCATGGAGCTTTGACCCTCTCTACGTGAGACGTAGTTAGGCTTGCATCTTTGATCCTTTCTACATGAGACGTAGTTAGGCTTGCATTTTCCATATCTTTTCTACGTGAGACGTAGTTTGGCTTGCATTTTCTTATATCCTTTCTATGTGAGACGTAGTTAGGCTTGCATTTTCTACATCCTTTTTACGTGAGACGTAGTTTGGCTTGCATTTTCTCACATCCTTTGTACGTGAGATGTAGTTTGGCTTGCATTTTCTTACATCCTTTCTACATGAGACGTAGTTTGGCTTGTATTTTCTCACATCCCTTCTATGTAAGACGTAGTTTGGTTTGTATCTCTCATCCTCCTTTCACATGAGACATGTTTAGATGCTATTTGCTCACTTCTTTCTTGATTTAAGTTCATTTAAATGGTGTTATCTTGTTATTGCTGGTTGTATTGTTTTATTGCATTGTTTTACATGATCGTGAGTTTGAAAAAAGTAGTCGGCTTCACACAGCGTATAAGTCCCACTTTTAAATACATCCTTTTTGCATGTCATTTGCATCTTTCCCCGAACTACGCTGGTTTGATTCGTTGCAAAGGAAACGTAGGCAAATTTTGAGTTCAACCACTACATTTACATTTTGATTTCTTACCCAAGTCTTGTGGCGGTGTTAAATGGGTCGTATTTGAGCTTTGACATTCGCTCATGTCATTTCATGACTTCCAGCTCTATCAAAAAGGGGCAATTGTAGACACCGCATTTTTTACTGCCCTTAAGACTTTGGCACCTCAGGTTGATCACTCGATGATGAAATACTACGTTGTACAAATTGTGCAAGTTCCTTTGCAAAAGAGATTCAATTTTCTAACTCCAGAGCCTTAAATCTTATTACACCTTTGGACCAAAACCTATTTTTTTGTCCAAACCTTTTTCTTTTTTTTTTTTCAAGCCTAACCATCTAGAGGCCTGCAGGCCAACAACTGGCCAGAAATTGGTAGACGATCGTCCCCCAGCTGGCCGGCCAGCCATGTTTCTCGGCTGGTAAATATTTTGCTACCAGCTGTCCCCTCATGTGCATGCACTACACCAGCTGTCTCTATATAGCTGTGATCGACAGAGGCACTGGTTTTCTATATATACATGACCACCTCTCTTGAAATTAAGTTAGAAAAAATTGCCAAAGGCCAAAAACATGTAAAACACTCTCCTTCTCTATCTTGTAATCTACACACACTCTCTCTACACTTCCTAAACCCTAAATTTGGCTCTTCTTGTTGAGATTTTTGAGCTCAAATCTCAGCCCTTAAGAGTGAATACTTTATGGTTTATGAACAAAGAAGTTACTCCTCTTCAAAAGGCATAACTTGTACCATCCTTACACTACTTCTTCCGACTTTTTTCTTGCTGGTTTTATATTGTTTTTATACTGTTTTTATGGGCTAAAACTTGTGACTTGAAGATATTAAAGGTGGAGGGGTTAACCACCCTTCTTTGAACCTTGTTCTTCAAGCTCTTGTCCTTGTGTTTCCCACCTATTTTCCAACATTTTCCTACTATTTTTTTAAGTTTTTCAGAGACTAAAAATGTGGTTTTAAAGTCCCAAAAATTGAGGGGTTAGCCACCCCTCCTTAGGCTTGCTTACTAGCTTTATTTCTCCACTATTTTAGTTCAACTTTTTTAGCCTTTCATGATTAAATCCAACACTATTTTTGTGAGTTTTAGGACTGTTATAGTGTGTTTATTTTGTTCATGCTTTGTATGGTATGCTTGTAGTGTTGTAGTCCTCATAGGTTTGGTGGTTTAAGCCTTAAACACCAACCTATTTGAGTTGATAGCTTTTATTTTATGCTTTTCGTACATGTGTTTACACTTGCAATAATCATCTCTGCACTCTCCCTCCTTTCTTAGTTTTATTTGTTTGAGAGTCATTTCAAACAAGTGTTGTTTAAGGCATGCGAAAGAGACCTTTCCATGCTTAATGGTTTAATCTCTTTGGAGGCTCATTACCAAGGCTTTACATCTCTCTCATGTCAAAAACAACTTCATGTTTGACACTTCCCTCATTTAGTGGATGCAATTCTCATTTTTGGACTAAATGATTAAAGAATGGAAAGGTAATTAAAAGAGGCTATAAAATTGGACTAAAATTGTGATAACCCTGTTCCGTATTATGTTAATTAGTCCTTATTATAAATATGATTATGTGTTTGATATGATTTTGTGTGCCATTTATGTGAAAATATGTGATTTTAAATTTCTATATGTTCACTGTAGGAATATCTATTTGATTATCTGCTTTGGAAATTAAATTGAAGGCCTTATCGGCCACGAAACCCGAAATCGATTACGCCATTATGATTAGCGTAATTTTTAGAGCCTTCGGTGAAATTTAATTGAAAATTGATTCGAATCAAAATAATTAGATTCAGAACGATTAATTAAGTGCTCAATTATTTGATATTGATAAATTGACTTAGTGGGGCTATATAAAGGGCCATATACACTCAATCTCTCTCTTTTTGATTCATTTTGGCTGATTTTGGGCTCTTGAGTGTGAGAGAGAGCCGAATTAGAGGGAGAGAGTGTAGAGAATTGAGGGTTTGCTCAAGAAGCTTGGAAACCTTGAAGATCACTCAAGAATTTGCTATAGATTGGAAGAATTGAACCTCTAGGTAAGCATGTGAGCATGAATTCAAAAGTAAAAGTTTGTAAATTGTGTATTCAAGCTAGTTGGGTAATCAAGAGTAAGAATTGAAATGAAATTGAGTTGATCATGCTGAATTGAAGGTCAATGTATGCATGCATGTGTGTAATTGCTTTGAATTTGCATGTTTGAGCACAAAATGTATGATCCATGTAAGTTTTTAGTTGAAGCTCATGTTTTTACCATCTCTTCATCATCTAAGTTGAGAATAGAAGTTGTGTTCCACATGCATGTACCATCCATGAGAATATAAGTTTGAAATACATGGAATTGTTATGATGGAAACAAGTTTGGTGTATTTTGAAACATGCATGTAGGTAATTCAAGGAATTGAGCTTCATTGTGTTGTAATTTGGTATTTGTACCATGTGAGTACATGTATATATGAAGTTTGAGCCATAATATGCAAGAAATGTTGGTTGGAATGATGAATTTGAGCTCAAGAACCATTCTGGAAAACCCAGAATTTATGATGTCCGCTCGAGCGAGAAATTCGTGTTCCTAGTATTTTTGCAGACATGGATGTCCGCTCAAGCGGGGAAGTTTACGCTCGAGCGGGGAGCCATATAGTGAGGCCTTCCGCTCGAGCTCCAGACTTCGAGCTCGAGCATAAATTTGACATAACTAGTACTTTTGCAGGCCTCATGGGTCCGCTCGAGCGGGGACCCTGTTTCTGAAAATTTTGAAAATGCATTCTGTGTTTTGTTTCCGCTCTCTTTCACTTCTAAATACTCTTAGGCATGCATTAAGCATTGTAAATGAATTAAAGGGATAAGAATAAAGCCTAAAGAGGAATATGTGAATTAAAGAACAGATTGAATCATTTGGGACCCGTATGTGTTATGTGATGTGTAGGGTCAAGCTCCAGGGCAAACCAACCAACCAATCACTGTAAGTAATATCTTAACAAAGATATCTGAAATATGTTATTGTCCAATTGCTTACTCCTATTAAAGTTTTATAAGTTCGTTGACTCGATTCGTGGACAATGTTTGTTATGCCGAATAAACGGGCCAGAGGCCAGTATGATCTGAATGCTAGTTTGAATGGGCCGAAGGCCAGTTTGACATGATAGAACGAGCGGGCCAAAGGCCAGTTTGACATGAACGAATGAATGGGCCAGAGGCCAGTGTGATCTGAATGATAGAATGAATGGGCCAAAGGCCAGTTTGACATGAATGAATGAATGGGCCAGAGGCCAGTATGATCTGAATGATAGAATGAATGGGCCAAAGGCCAGTTTGAGATGGTAGAATGAATGGGCCAAAGGCTAGTTTGACATGAAAGTATGAATGGGCCAAAGGCCGGTTTGACATGAAAGTATGAATTGGGCCAAAGGCCAGTTTGACAGGAATGAAAGATAAGTGGGTCAGAGGCCGTATGACATGAATGAATTGGGCCCGAGGCTGTATGATGTGTTTGAAACTACAATCACTTAACCTACATTTGTACATATGTTGGATAGAAATGCGAATTGGGCCCAAGGCCATTTGAAACATGTTGTTCTAAATACCATTTGTGTAACTTGTTTATTGATATTGTTCACTGGGCTTTCGCTCACGCTCATTCATGTGTTTGTAGGTGAGCCAAGAGAGGTCCTAACCCAGCCTCAGTGAAGTCCGTGTGGAACAACCAAGGTTTTAAAGAGTCAACCCTTACGTCTCACGCACGAGACTTGTCTTCGCCCTTTTGCTATCTTGTTTTGTTTGGTCATGTTGGCGAAGACCTTGGTTTATGTTGTATATAGTTTTGATTGGCTGACCCAGACTGAATGATCCTGTATATACAGAGTTAATTGTATTAGTACATATTTTGATGCGAGTTATTAACATGTATGTGCATGGTTTGTTATGATGTGCCATGTAAGCACAGCTCTATGGACAAAGTTTTAAATTTTGCTTCCGTTAGGCCCCTTTACTCTGATGAGTTATGTCTGGTTTGGTTTGAGGCCGTAGGTAATCCCTTGATTACTGGTCGGTTATGTCCTAAACCCATAGGGGCAAGTTCGGGTCATGACAAAAATGGTAACAAGAGAACAAAATCAAGTCGGGTTCAATTAGACGTTAATTGAACCTATTGAGTCTTGAGCCATTTCATACTCTTTGGTGATGATAATGGCTCAAGAATCAATGTCTACTACCTCCCTTGAGATAACTCTATGATAGGGATAAGGTTTTGTTGGTCTTTACTTTCCATTTATAGAGACTTTGTCCCATCGATTCATAGATCATCACGCAATGAGTTCACATCAGTTGATGGTTTGCGAATCGAGTCTACCCCTCCCTTGATCTATTTCATGATAGAGAGAGGCAGAGAGGACAAACATCCTCTGGAAATACTCTGTTTGTGCTCTATTTCTTTTCTGTTACAGCAGGGCAGACCCCCAAAATACTAATTGACCAACCACTTTTTCTGGCCAACCGGCCACTTCATTTTACAGAGACAGTGCCATTTTCATGGCAGAACAGAGCAGAGGATGGAGCTAAAATAGATCATTTTCCTGATTACAAAACAGAACAATTCTGGCAGCAAAACAGAGGTGTTTTCAGGTGGATATTCTCGTTCATGCATGCACAGTTCTTTACTTTCAGTGGCTCGCAAAAACTAGTGTTGTAATAGTAGTGTGTTGTAATTAATTACCTAGATTCATTTGAACTTGTAATAATTAGTTAATCTAGCTTGTTCATTAATTCAAATTTGTAATAAGTATTTAATTTGGACACTTGGACATTTGGACTCTCCTACGTGAGGGCAAATATATAATAATGCGTGTATATCTTCTAACCCCCATTTCTTTCTTCCTTTTATTTATCCACTTATCGTGGTTGTATCGCATCATATTTTCCTTAGCATTTTCCATGACTTGCATCCATTTGTTTTGCATGTATAAAGGTTCGGCTCATCATACTAATCAAATGTCAATTTCAAATTCTACTCAAATACGTGCTTTTATCGCACCCTTGAATTGACTCATATGTCATACTAGTAGTCGAGCCTATTAGTTGCATGTTGTATGCATTACATTGCGTTAGTAATGTTGCATTGCTTAGGATCATGCATTTTGCTACTTATTTTGTTTTCTTGGCTTGCCTTGGAGTACTAAGTGAGCATTTTTGCTTTAGCATGTTGCATGTGTGTTAGTGTTGCCATGTCAAGCATGTTTATCATGAGGCTAAGTGCTTAGTCGCTATACCTATTTGAACGCTAGTGGATGAAGGCTAGTTTACTTAAATTGGGATGATTTGATCAATGTACATATCAAATCACTTTTTTAAATGGTACATATTCAAAACACTTTTCAAAACAAATATGAAATCAAAGCGTTCCACCTTTCGTGAATTAGTCTATACTTGTGTGCATCACATAGTAAAGATAGCGCAATAATCGTAACAAGAGCATATAATATAAATAAGAATCACATCATGATTAGTAGACGCCGATCTTTGATCGGGTCAGTGGGGTGCTCAATTCATGACATTCCCTCTCATACTTAAGTTCCTGAGCCAAGACATAAGTGGCCTTTGGCACGAGTCACAGGTTTCCTAAATTTTTCAAAAACATTTAAATATTTAGGTGGCGACTTTAAAATCTGACAATGCAGTCCATTTTTTGGCATTTTTTTTATTCAAAATCAATTTTTCAAAAGATTTTCTAGATTTGGACTCTTTGTGTTTATCTATCTCACATTACACTTGTGAAATTAGATTCAGAACCACGAAAGTTTAAACTATAGGTCTATCATATTCAAGGAGACTAAACCCTTCCGACGAGCACAAAAAGCAAGCTATAAGCACCAGTCCATCACCTCTTTTCAAAAATGGGTTAGCGGAATTCGAGAACAATTTGGGGATATTAAGCAGTGTAAAGAGTTGTTATGTCATGTTATATGGCTTTGTTGGAGTATTTGGAAGGATCGAAATGATTTGGTTTTTAATCATACTCCAATGAATCCAAATTCTGTTATTGCATAGGCCCAGAGTAGCGAAACAGAATTCTTGAAGCTCAAGCCTGCAAGGCTAATGTTGGTATTGCATCTGGTGCTATGGTGGGTGTGTCCAAATAGAGGCCTCCTACGCTTGGCTTTTACAAAGCAAATTATGACTTGGCTTTTAATCCATGCTTTGCAAAAGGGACTATTGCGGTTCTCATTCGTGATTCTAGTAGATCCCTTATGCACTATCTGGGTTAAGAGGTTAATGCTTCATTATCAACCCAAAGAGAGGCTCTAGTAGTTAGATTTGCATGTTTCATGGCTATCTCCTTGAATTTGTCTACGGTGGAGATCGAATGGGATAACTTGAAGGTGATTCAGCTCTGTGTTTCAATTTTCAAAAGATGCACCACCATAGGAATACAACACTGTAATAGAGGATATTAGATGCTTGGCTAGACAACATTAGGCCCCGTTTGTTTTCAGAGGTAGAATAGAGGAAATTGCTAGTAAGGGAATTGTTAGTGAGGAGATTAATAGTGAGAGGATCAAGTAA
Source organism: Camellia sinensis (assembly GCF_004153795.1). Classification (NCBI taxonomy): domain Eukaryota; kingdom Viridiplantae; phylum Streptophyta; class Magnoliopsida; order Ericales; family Theaceae; genus Camellia; species Camellia sinensis. The sequence continues at coordinate 47,284 of NW_021026758.1, read as the reverse complement.
AATTATATTTGTTTTGGTGATAGTTGTTAGTGTAGGGATTGTTAAATTATTAACCTATAAAAGAAATATAAAATATTAAAACAAATAAAACTATGATTTTTACTTAACAAAAAATACAAAAACATTAAACATTAATGTTAAAAAAAATGCCCAACATGTTTTTTTTAAAAAAATAATAATAATAATTCTTAAGCCATTTCCTAATACCACATCCACCTCATCCATCTCAATCCCAACACCAAGACCCATCCTAATTCCATGGGCTCCGTTTGTTTAGGGAGTTAGAGTTAGGATTAGGATTGAGATGGAGGTGGGACCCACTATATGTTATGTTTATTTTGAGAGATGGAGAGGGGATTCCTAATCCCTTGGTATTAAGATGGGCCTTGGGCCCCATTTGTTTTCGGAGGTAGAATGGAGGAGATTGTTAGTGAGGGGATTGCTAGTAAGGGGATTAAGAAAAATTGTATTTGTTTGATAACCAATAGACTAGTACTAGTTCATGTTTGTTTTGAGAGATAGGGATTGGATTAACCATGTGAAATTTCACAAATACCCTTTTTGCATTATTATCAAATTTGGACTTATATCAACTAAAGAATAAATAAATTTTTACTCAATGTTATTCTTCTTCTTCTTTTTTTTTTTTAAATATTAAAGAATCCAACTATCAAAAAAAATTTAGTCAATGTTATTTATTTTATTTTATTTTTAACATTAATGAATCCAATTACCAATAAATTTTTAGTATTAAAACACAAAATATATTATGATTACAAGGGGTAAACCCCAGGAAACTAGCCACTATACAAACCATAGCCACCAGATCTATCTCTGCCTGACCAAAAACCTGTCCAGCCGACTAATATATCTGCCGGCCAGACAATATATCTGCCAGATGGCCAAAAGACCTGCACCCTGTCTAGCCGGCCTATATCTGTCGGTCGGCCAAAAGATCTGTACGGCGGCCAACATATTTGTCGGCTGGCCAAAAGATTTGTATGGCCAGCCAATATATCTGCCAGCCTGCGAAAACCTTCTTATTTTTGGTTTTGGGTGTAAAGAAACTTACAGTAGTAGACAGAAAAGAATTTGACAAAGAGGTGAATTGAGCTCGATTTTTCATAACTTCTGTTGAGGGCCATTATGCAGCAACAAAAGCAACATAGCATCATTTCTACTTCATCTTTGTCATTTATTTTTTTGTTTTCACAACATATGCCATCCATAGAAAAATAATAATAATAAGAAGAATAAGAAGAAAATAATGATAAAGGACAAATTTGAACAGAGAAAAGTTGGTGTTGTTGCTTCTCTTCATATCAAAATCTAAAAATAATGGGCTTCTCTTCAGATCGAAAATATAAAGAAGAAAGAGCTTCTCTTTGCCTCTTCTTCTTGTTGTTGCTGCTGCTTCTGCTTCCAAGGATGAGCTAGGGCAACGATATGTAAACAAGTAAATCACTCCTCTAACACCAACGGACTAATTTTCAATACAAAGTGTTGGGAAAATTCTATTTACACACACCAAATTATCTTTATATACATCTTTTCTCAATCCACACATTTAGTAATTTGATTTTTATTTCTTTATCTCAATCCACACACTTCACATTCCAAATATACTCTCACATTCATTGTGCACATCCTCTCATTTCATTCTTTTGCACTGCAAAAACCTTAACCCTAACTACACCAGCTACTAGCGACAGTGGCAACGACGACATCAACCATCGCCCCTCTCCAGCCTCTCAACCATTCTCACACAGCCCTCCATGTTACCGTTACCTCCATCGCGATCATCGCCGACCGTCGTCACTTCCATCGCGATCATCACCAGTTGTCGTCACCTCTGCGATCCACCTCCCCCCCTTCCCCAGACTTTTTCACTTCCTCCCTAGTCCTCCCCACCCCCTCCATCACGATGCAACCTCTCTCTTTCACCACGATTGATCGATCGATCGATCGATCAATTAACAAAGAAAGACAAAGAAACAAAGAGAGATTTGATGGTTGATACTCGAACAAACCCTATAGATTCGATAGTTGATATCTGTAAATACTCAATTGGTTCGGCGATTGATATCCGAATGGCAGCGATCTGCTAGGCACTGGTTGTCCGAACGGTCGCGATTTCTCCGACGATCTATAGAGAAAGAAAAAAGACGAAATGGAAATGTTAGGGACTAAAAGGAGTTGGGAAAGTGAAAGAAAATGTTGTATATGGTTGAGGTTTGGGCATGAGAGGCTATGGCCGGCGGTGGTCAGTGGTAAAGTGGCTGGTGAGATGGTGGTGAGTGAGATGTGTATGGAGAAATTGTGAGATATGTGGGTGAGATAGTGGTGGGTGAGATAGTAATTTTGTTAAGGGATAAAATTATGATTCTGAAAAAATTCATTAAGTATGTGGAGTAAAGAAACTTGGTGTGTGAAAATAGAATTTCCCCAAGTGTTGGGGTAGATTGTGAATCCCAAATGCAAGGCCCATCTTAAGCCCTCTGGCTTATGAATCTTTTCTCCAAATCTGCAAATAACCAGAAGATTAAATGGGTCTCACCTTTATCCTAATCTCATCTCTCCCTCTATACCCCCAAACAAACGGGGCCTTTGGGAGAGTATTAGGATGGAGGCTTGGAACTTGGTATTAGAAAAATAATTTTTTATTTTTTCCATGTTGGGCATTTTTTTTTTTTTTTTTGAACATTAATGTTTAATTTTTTGTATTTTTTGTTAAGTAAAAATTGTTTTTTTTTTTAACATTAATGTTTAATGTTTTGTATTTTGTTATTTGTTTTATTATTTTATATAAAAATAATTTAACAATCCATACACCAACAACTATCATCAAAACAAACACAATTTTACTTAATCCCCTCACTATTAATCTCCTCATTATCAATTTCATCCATTCTACTTCTGAAAATAAATAGGGCATAGGATTATAAATCATCTCTCCATCTCTCAAAACAAACATGACCTATACTTCCATCTCAATCACATTCTCACCTCTATCTCTCAAAATAAACGAAACTTATTTTCTTTCTTTTGGTGCTCTAGGACAGCCAATGTTGCAGCCGATTGGTTAGCTAAAGCTTCATCTGGTGGCTTTCTTCCTGTTAACTGGGTTTCGAACCCAACCGGTAGCTCTCTTAACCGCCATGGCTGATTCTATATAATTGGTTCTTTTAGTTCAAAAAAAAATATATATATATATATTTATAAAAAAAGAAAGATTATATAATTTTTTTTTTTATGTAAATTAGTCAATATAAACTTCAGATAATTGCTTAAGTAATCATGAAAGAAGTATTTAGGTATCAAGGTAAATAAAGTTTTAAATTCTATAGAGAGATATGGACAAAAATAAAATAAAAAATTCAAATCAATCTTATTGAATTGATGATTTAATATTCAAAATCAAATCATTGTATAAAAAAATCAAACTAATTCAAATTATTGGACTGAATAAGTGAGGATTATAATCCATTAGGTTATTAATCTTGAAATATAATCCTTAGACTATTTGGCTGGAAATTATGTTAATCTCATATTTATTTAGTCACAAGATTAAATGTCAAGAAAAAGACTATCTTAGCCCTCTTTGCAAATCCATTTGGGTTAATTGTTTGCTCCTTTTGACTTTGACCTCACCTTCTTGAGATTAGACCTTGGAACGCCCTGGGATAACTTCGGGATAGCAACCCAGTGCTTCTAATTTTGCTTGATCGCGTCCGTGGCCTTTGGGGTCACACTCGTGACCATTTGAACATTTCAGTATCTTCTCTGCATAATCCCTTGCGTTAGCGAGATGACCCGCGACTAGGCTAGTCACATCCGCGGCTATGTCATGCATGTCATCATATCACTCTCTATTTTTATATTTTTTTTTATAAAAAATAAAAAAAAAATTAAAAGAGCCTATATATTACAATCATAATTCATGTCGGCAATTCACCCAAAAAATAATTCATGTCGGCAGGGGCCCCCCCTCTTAAAATTGGTTGTCTGTAATCCTTCCCACCACCATTTCCACCTACTTTTCTTGGCTTTCCCTTCGTCGTGGGTTGTTGGCCATTGAATTTGACTTAATAATAATAATAAGAGAAAATGTAAGGATCATGAAAAAAAATTTATGATAATGATCATGACAGATTTATGATTCTTGAATTATCTTGATTAGTACATGATATTTTATTCTAAGTATAATCTAATGATTACAAAACGTTTATGATTATTTTCATGAAAAGGTTTTCATGATACCTAATATTACTGTAACAATAATATTAATAATAATGTAAGAGTGGCGTGGAGAGGAGTGAGTGGAGATAGAGATAAAAAAGAAAAAAAATTATTAGGTGATCCTTAGACATTACTTGCTAATATACTCACCAATCATTAAATGATATATTTCTTATTATATTCTTATAAGTTAACATAAAATCATAAATCTTACTTCCTCGATTAATTATAATATTTTTAGGATATTACATGGTCATGCCTTAGGACCACCAAATAACTTCTCATCAAATATAATATAAAAAATGCTATTAATACATAAAATTTATATAAAAATATCATTAAAATGATATGATAATGTCATTTTGATAAATAAATATCTTCTTTGTAAGTGTTTTATTTTAAAGTAAATGGTTTACATTGAGTTAAATCATTATGTATAAAAGTTTTGTATAATTTTTTTTTATTTGTATATCATTACTCCTCTCTCTCTCTCTCTCTCTCTATATATATATATATATATGCTAGTGTTTTCTAAATATTTGTGTATTATATAAGTAAATAAAATCAGTTTTTATTTTTATAATTTATCAATAAATAAAATTTTAAATTTCAAGCAAGTATCAATTATTAATCTTTATTATTTTATGGATTAACTTTTAAGTGGTTATGAAATTATGAGTGAATTTTTAAGAAATGACTGATGGTATTTTGGAAATATAAAAATTTCACTTGCCATTCGAAGAAGTAAAAGTTTCGAGATATCAATTATAGCCTTTGTTTTAGGTTAGAATTTCTCTAATGTTGTGTTTGGTTGGGAGATTTGGAGAGAGATTTGGAAAGAGAAAGGAAAAATGTGTGTAAAACTTAGGTGAAATGTAAGTGTGTTTTATTCACATTTTGCGTACCTTTTTCATTTCCCTTTCTAAATCCCTCCTCAAATCCTCCAATCAAACACAACATAAATGAATATATTTGTCATCAAATAATTTCACAAGTATGATTTGTTAATCAAGATTAGTAAGATACAAAATAGCAAATAATATAGTTAAAAATAAATCAAAACAATTGCACACACAAGAAATGTTGGTATTTTTCCATAAAAATACAAGAAAAATATATAAAATGAATTAAATAAAAATGACAAAACAATTATTATTATTTTTATTATTAAAGAATGAAATATACAGTAAATTAAAGAACTAAAACAAACACAAGAATGAATTAGAATACACCATGGAACATATTACAAGATGAATTCAAATGGACATATAAAATAATATACGAGAAATTATTTAAATTTAAAATTTTGAAGAACAAAAGATAAAGGATGCAAACCGAAATCTATGTGATACAACAGTTTCCTTAAAATAGATTCACCGCCTCCCAGTGGATGTTGGAGATACACCGGCATCTATCTCTTAAGATACGACGGTTGAAACTAGCTAATGTAGGAGCACTTTCTGAATAACTTCAGCGAACTTGACAATGGCTGCATTCTCCCTAACAAGAACCAAATAAGGGACTAGCAAAAGAAGATAGGAAAAATTTTCTTTGGTGTAAAAAACCATCTCCAACTTTTTATCTTAAAACACCATCTCTATTTTTCATCAAAAATCTCTCCAAAATTATTCTTCCAAGTTCGAGGGGAAATGCCTCTATTTATACAAGTAAGGAAATCTCTAGCCATGAAGGCTATACATCAATAGAGCTATCAAATGTCATTAACCAAGGTCATCAACTCTAGCCATTAGGGCTAGAGTTACAAAGGTTGAAAACCTATAGCCACTAATATGATTATCAACTCCATCATCAAAAGATGAGAGTTACAAAGGTCTAAACTTCTCATATGCTTAAAATATACAAATAAATATTTATATAATAATTGTTGAATAAACCAACTAGATGGGTCATAAGATGGATACTAATGTTGGGTTACAACTCAATCCAAGCCCAATTCTCAAACACATATACAAACTAAGCTCAGTACAACTCAGCCCAAAGCTCAAGACTATGTCGAAATCCAAGTCTAAGACCAAACCCAGCACATGCACAAGTACAAGTCTAGGCGCAGTCCAAACCAAAACTAAGTCCAAATCTAAATCCAACTTTATGGATGTCCATTTTATGAGACAATTCTCATTCACAAGTCAATGGTTTCGACTCATTATTTTTGTATTGCAATCTTCTCACTTAAAAGAATACAAATCACTCAGAATTACCTCAACGGACGCTTAGGTCTCACTTTAATTTCGAATTAAAGTTGTTGAAAACCTATTATTTCCCAACAAGAAATACAAAAATTTACATGAATTATTCCAATATAGGATTACATACACAGTTGCTATGATTTTTACTATGATTAAAAATAATTACAACTTTCTATAATACAAGAGACGTTTCTCTCATCCATTTATAAGTATAAAAATTAAGAAAATGCAGAGGCAACATAAAATTATCAAAGGACCCAAACCCTCTATTAGACCCGAGACTTAATGGTATTTTGAGAAAAGAGTAAAAAGTTGACTTTTTTTAATTTTTTAAATTTTTGTGTAAAAAATAAGGAGATGATATGACTCAAAAAAACTAAAAAATTAAAAAATTAATCTTTCCAAATTCCCCTTAATGTACAATACTTAACAGGATCTATAAGACCCAACCTGATTCGATAAGGTTCATAATTGCAAGGCAAGAAAAGTTGCAATTGTTGGTTGCTTGTCGTTGTCCTCCTAGAAGAGTCATGTACCAATAAAAAAAAAGGTAATTTTTGAAAAATAAAATCTACGATATAAATTAAAATTTTGTGTAATAAGTTATATTTAAAAATAAATAAACTTAGTTTAAATATTTTATTTTTAGAATATATATTTAGATTTTGTGCAGTACAAGTCATATTAAAAAAATAAATATAGTTTACATATTTTATTTTCGAAGTATTCTTTTCAGATGTATAATATTGTTGTTAATTAAGAATGTAATCGGTTTTGTACCGTTGATATTTAGGTAAAAAAATTTACCGAACTAATAATGCCATTTTATTATTTTGAATACCGACACAAATTGTTTCTCCTATCAAACTGCACCAAAGCGCACCAATTAAAATGATTTGGTTTGGTGCTATTTAATCAGTTTATAATCTTTCAAATTTAAACCATGTTTTTAATATAGTCACTCATTTATATAAAATAAAATAAAAAAAATTGAATTAGCCATTTATCAACTATTTTAAACATATCAAATCCATCACTTTAATAAAGACTTTATAATTTATAGATTAACAAAAATACAAACAGAAAAAATTAATAAATACTAAGGCTTTAAATATAGTGAGTTAAAGTTAAAGATTATATATAATACGGGTATCCTAACCTAGGCTATGGAATTGATAATGTTAATTAATTGAGATTAATAATTTATTATACTTATTAATATCATTATATTATTAAATTATATATATATATTATAAATATAATATATATTAAAGTGGTCGATTTCGGTTTAGTTTGATGCATACGGTGCTTAAACCAATACCGAACTGAACGTTGAAAAAAAAATCAAATTAAAAAATCGTACAAATCAATTCTTGTTAAAAAAAAATAGACTAAATATGATTGGTTCAATACAATTCAATTGATTTGATCAATTTTTTTTTTCTTACATCTTTATTTATAAACAACACACATGACTAAAAAAAGCAAGAAAAATGCTTCAGAGCTCGAAATTGCTAAGGCTCGATTGGCCCAAATTCAAAACGACATCGTTTTGATTTTATTTTATTTTTTTCCACCTCTCTTTTATCTGTGAAATAGAGGAAGGAAGAGAGAAAGAGAGAAGAGAAAGGAAGAGAGAGGAAAAGAGAAGAAAGGAAGAGAGAAGCACCATCACTGGCCATCCTCTGCACACAAATCTGTATCTCTCTCTCTCTCTCTCTCTCTCTCTCTGTTCTGTGTATCTCTCTCTCTCATTTGTGGGTTTGAATTGTGGGTTTGATTTTTGGGTTTGATTTGTTTTGATTTGTGGGTTTGATTTTTGGTTTGATTTTTTGGGGTTGATTTGTATTGGTTTTGATTTTTGAGGTTTTTTTTTTTTTTTTCCTCTCCTCTCTTTTATTATGTGAAAAACAAAAAACTGAGGAAGAATAGATACAGAGAGAGGAAGAAGAAAAAAAAAGTTGATTTGCATTGGTTTTGATTTTTTATTTTTTATTTTTCCTCCTCTCTTTTTTTTTTTTTTTTTTTTTTTTTTGGAAAAAAAAAAAAAAAAAAAAAAAAAATGATAGAGGTAGAGACAGAGGAAGAAGAAAGGAGGAAAAAAAAAAAATGTGCCAAAACAATGTCGTTTTGGCACCTCGAGCCATTCGAGCCTCGGAGGATTCGGGCTACCTAGCAAGACTGCAAAAAAAAAAAAGAAAGCCGACCCACATTTGGCTACAAGTCAAGACCGGGTTTTCAACTTTTAATTTCACCGCATCTAAAAATAAATAAAATAAATTTTTTTTATGTTTTGTTATTATTTAAGGTAGGGGTGCAACTCGGGCGGGTTCGGTCAGGTTAGAGGTTTGCCCAGGCCCAGCCTAAATTGTGTTTGGTAGTTGTAGACACCCCATTTTTGACCGACCTTAAGACTCAGACGTCACCGATTGAGCGCTTGGTGGTATTGCATAATGTGCTTATTCAGAAGTTTCAGAGTTGTGGCCGCGAGCCCTGCCTCCGGACTTCCGAACCCTCTTCTGTGCCTTGTCTCGGTTTGCGAACCAGACTCATTTGGCTACAAGTCAAGACCGGGTTTTCAACTTTTAATTTCACCGCATCTAAAAATAAAACAAAAATAATTACATCTTTTTATGTTTTGTTATTATTTAGGGTGAGGAGTGTGCTGCTTGGTTACATGGGGACCCACATGGAGCCATTTAACCAACAGACGGAACCATAATTTTGTCTTTGAGAGGAAAAAAACAAATAAATAAAATAAAAGTAGTTTAAGTAAAATATCAAACATTTTCACTTAAAAAAAAAAAACTCAAATTTTTGAAAAACATGATAATGACTCCTAAGATTCGGGAATTATTTCAGGGATTGTTTATGAAGTGTTAGATTAATATTTTTTTTGATTTTTTATGGAAAAAAATGTGAAATATGAGTTGGGTTTAAAATAATGTTGTAGAGATGTGATGTGAATTAAATAAGATGATTATGACCCAAATAAGATAATGCGCTAAAATATCAAGTGCTATTTTAGCTCATGTCAAACAAGCACTTAGTCAGGGATTTGTGGTACTTTGGTAAGAGGTTTTTTTTAAGGTTTTTTGTTTGATAATTTTGAATTGTTTATATTGTAAGATTCGTCGAGTATATCATTTATATAAAAAAATTAAGTTAATTAGAAATTCGTAATTTCATGATTAGACTTAAATTGTTTTATAAAAATTATCAAGATGATGTTAACCGTTTATTTTTTAAAAAACAAATGTGTTCTTGTTATAAAGTTATAGATTTTCAATCAATTTCATTTTTTATATGAATGCTCTATTAAATGAACTTTATAATATGAACAATTCGGATCATAAAAAAAAAAACTTGACCAAGGCATCACAGATCACTGCTGTGATTTGGTCATAGCAGCAGCCCTTGGTCCGTCTGTCTTCAAGAAGATCCATTTCTGATTCAACCGTTAGTATTGTAGGAAGTTGTAACCTAAGGGTGGTATGGCATTTTGGTAAGATTTTGAAACATAAATTTTGAGGTATTTTATTCCTTTCGGAGTCGGTCACTTAGATAACAGCACATGTGATTGGTAGAACGAACATTTCAGACTTAGATGAACCGTATTTAGCGTTAAGAGTGTGGGTTCGAATTCCTACTTATGTGCGAGTCTGTGACCTATCGCTACATGATTGAATGGTCCTGCTATGTAACAACTATCTAAGAGTAACCTCTGAGACTTTGACTCCTTATATGGGCTAATTTGAGAGATTACCCTCTGTATAAATTATTTGTAAAATAATAATAATAATATTTTAATAGTCAAAATTACCTAATTTCAATACATTTGTATTTAGAAAATGAATAATATGATGTACAGAAAGAGCCCACAACCATGAGCACACAATTAGCGTGTCCAAACAATTGATTGGACTCTTTTTTTTTATTTGTCTCAATTTTTTTAATTTAAGAATAGACAAATAGACTTATTTAGAATTATTTATTCCCGTTTTTTCTTTTTTCATTTAAAATTTATTTAAAAATATACAAATAAGCATATAAGTCTCTATTTTTTAATTGGAAAATTTGTTTCATTTTTTAATTTAAAAATGCACAATTAGGCATATTTGTCCCCCTTTTTTTCTTTAAAATTTCACAGTTAATGTTCATCTTATTTAAAAGATCTCAGGAAAAATAATCTAAAAATATCAATTTTATTAAAAATAGATTTATAGATCTCAGATTATGAGATTTAAAAAAAAATTACAAAATAAATAAAAAGACATATCTGTCCAATAATAAATGTGTATCCATTCAAATCTCCTTAAACAAACATCGGATTGGATAATATTTTATTAATCCTTCCTTATAATCCTAACTCAATCCAAACATAGGATAGGATACACAATCCAAAGGATTCATAGTCCTAGGACTAATAGTCCTAGGAATGCTAATCCAATCCAATCTAATCCGCCCAAACAAACATGGCCTTAAGTTTATAACCTGAAGTGATTGCTTCAAAAGTTTAAAAATTGAATTCATAGCCTTTATCATTTGACAAGAAAAAAATATTAGGTATGTTGCAAGCAAGGGCGGAGACAGATCTCACCAAATCGTCAATGCATCTGATCAAGTTTTATTTGATTAAATCATTATTAAAAATTATTTAATAGAAGTTATTTGAGCTAATAAAAAATATAAAGAATTAGTCTCAATTTAAACATTATTTATATAATTTTTGTACCTGAATACATTAAAATGCATGAATTTATAGATAAGAGGTAAGATGGTATTTACTAATAATTGAGAACATCTTAATACAATTAACTTACTTTCTATTCAACTTTTTAAACTAATTGCTATAACTTTAGTTTAAATATTACACAATATCTTACGTCCATAAAATTCACAAGTGATCTAATTAATTTATAAGACATTATTTCTTTATCAGAATTTAATTGCTTTTCTATAAACTTTTTTGTTTAATATGATTTCAAATCAATCACATAAATTATATTATTTATTTATAACAAGTTTTTTTAACATGTGATTACCAATAACTGTCTATAACATGGGTCAATTTTAATTTTTTAATAATGTTTTATATAATTTGTTTATTACTGTATGTGTTGATTATAGGTTTCACGGATTTGAGGTGCCTGTTGTGCCCCCAGCACCGTAGGAACTATTGTGCTACCTTATGGGCTTATTTTGGAATCCGTTTTGATAATTCAAACCGTTTACATTTTAGAGTATATCGAGTAGAATATACTTGCAAAAAATAAAATCGGATATTATTAACCCTTTCATCTACTTACATTTGTATCTATAAAAAATAAATGACATTGTGATTTAAAATATTAAATTGAATACAAATGTGAGTGGATGAAAGGGTTTACGATATCCGATTAAATTGATTTTTTACAGATATATTCTACTCGGTATACTCTAAAATATGAACGGTTCATATCATCAAGACGGACTCCGAAATGAGCCCACAGGGTAGCGCAGTAATTGCTTGCTGCCAGATCTAGGTTTCATCACTCATCTTTTCTACCAATATAGTGTTAACACATGAAATAATAAATAAAATATGGAAACAAATATTTGATCATGATAATATTATCATAAAAGTTCAAGGGACCATCACACGAGTCTTTAAATTTTGAAAAGCAATTTTAATACACTACGAAATTTACAAATTTTTTGAGTGTTATATTAAATTCTGGGGGTCATTACGTAATATACCAAAAAAATTAGAAATAACATATATATGTTGTTACCCAAAAAGCAACCTAAGAGGGTGGGTGAATTAGATTTCTACAAATAAAAACTAACAATTCCCCAATAAAAATTACCAACTAATACAACAGATATTGATGAAGCAAAATAACAGTGAAGTACTACTAATGCAATAAGTATATCAAATGGTCAACACAATCATAACAAATAAGTATAGCAATAGTAGGAATTATAGCAAACACAGTGGATGGAAAGTAAAAATATAAGGTAAGAGAATGCAAACAAGATTTATAGTGGTTCGGCTTCAACCAAGCCTACATTCACTTATCAAACTTCACTTGAGATTTTTCACTATCTTCTAGCTTCACAAGAGTGCTAGTAACCTTATACACACGAACTAATCCTTGACAGATTTTCCCTAGCCTTACAGGCTTGCTAGTGACCTTTTACAATATTGGAATTGAGTATTTTTGTTTTCAAAGAAAGCTACAAAAATATCTCTCACAGATAGATATGTAATGTCGAAGCTCAGAAGATATATCAGTAAACCTCTCACAAGTAAATGTGCTTAAAGCTATAAGGCTTAGTTACTGATTCCAAAGGAGAAAGAATTAAACAATAATGGAGAACACTTCATATAACTCTTAGGATAAGTTTAAGACTGATGATTGATTCCAAAAAAATTTCTTGGCTCAAATCTCTATGATTTTTCTGATAACCTCTCACAGACAAATAGGCTTAAGGCTTAGGCTTAGTTTTTTTTTTTTTTTTTCTGAAGGATGAATGAAACACAGATGAAGACCTCTTCAGATAACTCAGAGAAGATAAAATATGTGATTGATGAATGATTAGAAAATATATTGGTTCGTTGTTCACTTCTCTGTCTTTGCTTTTCACATCAGAGCTCTCTATATATAGCAGAGCTTAGTGCTCTATTTTGTCTGCCAAGCCCATCTTCTTCTTCTCATTGAGGAGATGGGATGATGATATACATATCATCAATGTCAGCCTTTGTCTCTAACCCATGTGAGTTTTGCCCGTTAGAAGATGGGTGTGAATCAGCTAGCCGTTGCGAAGTTGAACTTTGAAAAATAGCCGTTGCAGAACTGATTCAATAGGTGGTCATCCTCTCGGATGTCCCAGATGGAGTTTTGTTCTTGGTGGTCATCCGCCCAGACGTCCTCCCGAATGACTGTTGCGATCGATGAGCATACTACTGGTCTGACAGTTGGAGCGAATAGAACTGAAACGAGGCTGAACTGGGCTGATTTTTGCCTAACTGGTCGACTCCCCAGATGTCCGCCTGGACATTCACCCAGTGTAAATTCAGCCTTCTTTGTTTTAGCTGTTGTTGCTTTTTGCTGTTGTTATGTGACCTCTTTACCACTTATTTAAGCTTCTTTTTGGCTTCAAAAACATAGTTAAACACTAAGAGAATCATAGATTATAATGATTTAATCAAACAATAAGTTTTCAATTATAATCCATTAAAACAAAATCAAAACAATGTTGTTGTTGTTGCTGCTTGCTGCTGCTATTTGCTGCTTGGTTCTTGCTTGTTTGAGCTAAAATTTTAGCCTCTAATAAACATAAATAAGACAAAATAAGGATGAATTATGATGTTAAATTAATTATTAAACAATTTAACTCTTCAATTAAATCAAAACAAAATCATCAAAATCAATGATATTCATGCTATGACTAACATATACATATAACAACAATGCTACATCTACCTAATTTGTCACACTTAAACGATCTCTAATAATGTGGTATTGAGGTTAGATCCCACATGATGAAATGTTTGATAAATCAAAATTTAACACTTGTCAAATACATCATTAGAGATTGTTTTTAAGGGTAATAAATTGTCTCAAATATTTTTTTATATATAAATGACAAAATTGCATAACCTTGGAGGGGCCAGGACCCTTGACACTCCCTCCCTTCACCCTAGTTACAATTTGTGGTGTAAAATATGCCCATCTGAAGCTTGCTTGTGGCCCAAGCAGCTAGGCCCAGTTAGGCTCGAGCCCAACCTGTGACCCTGGGCTTGGGTCATGTGTTTTAGGACCCGACCAGAAGCCCGAAGCCCCAGCACGAGGCTTCCCTCACCTCACCTGAGGCCCAATATCATTTTCAAGCTATTTTGGTGGAAAAAATTTTAAAAAATGGTTAGGCTCGGCCCACCCGAGGCCCGAGTACCCCTTGGGCCTAGGCTTGGGTCTAGGTCAAAATTTCGTATGAATGGGCCAACCCGACCTAGCTTGATTTTTTTTGTTTGAGCTCGCTAGGCCCGATGGCGAGCCAGCCAGAGCTTGGGCCAGAGTGGGTCGGGCCAGGCCATTTTTACACCACTAGTTGCAAGATTCATAATGATTTTTTAGAAATTATAGAAAATTCAAAATATTATAATTGAATCTAGAATACTTAAATTAGATAAATTACAATAAATTCTCTTAAATTATGACTCATTTGCATTTTATCCTCCTAAATTTCAAAACTCAACAATGGTTACCTTGAACTATTATCTTGTTACACTTAATACTTTCCGTTAGGATTCTCCCATAGGATTTAAATGAAATCAAATTATGTGTGAAGTACATTACACACTTATTGATTTTTTAAGAAAATAATATCCGTTACTGATTTTTTTAAACAATAATACCTTTATCTAGTGATTTTATTTATACTTTGTTTTCCTTATCTTAATGGTAAGGTGCAAACGAGATCAACAAATAATGACATTATTGTTCTAAAATTTTAATAAATGTATCACGTGCTTTACATATGATCTAATTTTGTATAAATTTCTAACAAAATTCTAATTAGATGAGTTAATTGTAACAAAATAATATTTTGAGGTGATTAACTACTGAATTTAAAGTTTAGAGAGATAAAATATAAATGGGCCTCAATTTAAGTGATTTACTGTAATTTACCCCATTAGCTGTTAACAGTAAAGATTTCAAAGCATTTGGATGAGATTTGATCCTCCTCTATTGGGATTTAGAATCACTGTTGTTCTATGCACAACGGTGATTATTGTGCGGTTAGTGTGATTCATTTTGGATTTTATTTTGATGAACTGAATTGTTCAAATTTTAGAGAATATCGAGAAGAATATACCTGTGGGGACACATATGAATGACAGCACGTGGCAAAGATGACGCTGAAATGTCAGCAGAGGCGCTATGTGGCCTGATCAAGCGCCAAGATGATCTCGGCTAGGCCAAGGTTACCTGCAGAGATACCGGAATCCTGAGTTAAGCAGATAAGGGACAAAAGTCCTAGAACTGGGGGGGACCTCAGTCTAGATAGAGATAAGGCTCAAGAAGAGTTTATCTCTATCTAGATAAAGGTCCAGGCTTCTAATGGGATCAGGTCACTTCTAGTTATAAAAGCAAGGCACCCTCGTGGGTCTGAGGTAAGCTTTTTCTTGTGAGTTTAAGCACAATTTGCTATCGTTGAAAGATATTAATTACTGACTTGATTGTCGAAGTGCCCCCGGATGGACGAACCACCACCGGATTCTCATCTTCTTGTGTAGGTTGTTAGGCTTAATCTATTTTTCCGGTGCTCTCCAGCTGAGTTCCCCTATTTGGTTGTGTGGTCGGAAATCAACACCCACAATTTGGCGCCGTCTGTGGGAACTTAAGGAGAATATATGGCCAACGACAAACATGAAGAAAAGATTGGGAATGACATTAACAGTGAGAGTTGTGAACATAGAGATCTTAATGTTGGTAAAGAAAACTGTAATAAGGAAGCACAAGATCCAAATCTTGGGGAGAAAGACGTCGGCAAAGAGGGAGATGCCCTGAAGAAAGCTAGCTGAGATGAGCACTACAACGAGAGCTACCTCCAAGTATGGAAGGATAGATGCATAAGGAGGGATGGCGAGATGAAAGGGATAGCGAACAAGTTGGCAAACCTACAGTCGGTTGTCAACTTCATGATGTAGAACAACGTGATGCAACCACAGTTCCCGTTGCAGGACACACCAGTACCAATGGCAAAGACTAACGCCCAGAAAGAGGGGCAGAAAACAATCCCAGTAGTCCCGCAACATGGCAAGGAAAAGGAACGTTCACATCGGCCTTCACGGAATGTCGGGCGAGTAGAGTCCATGAGAGGTGAGTCGCAGAGGACACCACAAACCAAGGGGACCTACGTCAAAGAACCTTGGCATATCCTGGGGAAGGAACTTTGCTTTGATACAGTGAAAGAAGAGAAGTCCAAGAGGACGCACAATGACGCCTGGAGCAGCGCGCCGAAAAGGCTGAAATCTGTTGATAGCCAAGCTCCCGGCCGAATGAAGGAGGATTTGAGGGATTACCTCCAGAGGAAGTGACTCCACGCCGAGGTAACATCTCCCGTCAAGCCAAGAACGCCGTTCTTAGTGGAGTTGGATAGATTTGAGGCCCCAAAAAGATTTCAGATGTTGAGATTCCAGATTTATGACGGTAAGTCTGATCCAAACTTTCATGTCGGCTTATATTTAAATTCAATGGCTTTGTATAGCGGGAATGAGCAATTGTTGTGCAAGATGTTCCCCTCATCCTTTGGGAAAATCACATTGGATTGGTTCCACAAGTTGTTGAAAAGAACTGTGAAGAGTTAGAAAGGCCTGGCCGAGATGTTTGTAGCCAGGTTTGTAACAAATAAGTTGTAGCCACTAAGGGTAGACTATGTGTTGGCTTTGAACATTAGCGAGGGTGAAAGCCTCAGGGCTTACGCCAAAAGGTATTAGGAGGTATTCAACTAAATACCGGCATGCAACCAGGAGCTAATAGTTGTATTTTTCAAAAACAGCTTGGAGGATGAATGCCCGCTTCAAAAATCGTTGGCAAAAACTCTACGAAAGAGCATGGAGGAGCTCATGGCACGAATTGAAAAATATGCCAAAGCAGAGGAAAACACACATGGAGTGAAGGCACCAAAACAGGAGAAGAGAGATGGCTCGCCGAAGTGAGGCCAAGGTAACACTCGTTTTAATAGGCAGGAAACAGGGTTGAGGGTTGCACAAGCAGTCACCACTGTATTCAGAATCCCGGTCTACAAAGTTTTGGAAAGGATCAAGAACCAACCGTATTACAGAGCACCGGAGAAGATCCCTGGTGAGTTTATGGGAAGGAGCCTTGGGAAGCATTGTGCTTACCATAATGAGGATAGGCACTTGACTCAAGGATGTAGGGCTCTGAAAACACACTTGGAGAATTTGGTCAGACAGGGTCACCTGAGAGACCTAGTAGATGAGGCCAAGACAAGGGAAGAGCAAGCAAGGCTACCCCAAGCACCGGCAACACCACCTACACCACCGCTATAGCAGCAAGTAGAGAGACCACGGGTGATCAATATGATCCACTCGAGGGTGAATGAGAATGATGTATGAGGGAAGACTCAGAGAGTGAGGCACTTACAGCATGTGTATCAGGTCCAGCAAAATAGGCCTAGGACAAATGAATACCAGGGACCAATGGTTTCATTTACTGAGGCAGACCTGGATATGGTGCATAATCAACACAACGATGCCCTGGTGATAACTCTGAAAATTGGAGAGTGCCAAGTGAGGCGCTTACTGGTTGATCAAGGTAGTTCTTCTGACATCATGTATGTTAGATGTTACAAGGAGCTTGGCCTTCACCCAAATGACCTAGAGCAATCCAACAGCCTCGATGGTTCGATTCAACGGAACACCGACGTGGCCTCTAGGAGCCATGAATTTGGAGGTGCAGGCAGGCACGAAGAAAGCAAGCACGGAGTTTATAGTAATTGATACCCCTTCTCCTTACAATATAATTTTGGGAAGACCATGGTTGCACGCAATAATGGTTGTCCTCTCAACATTGCACCAGCTATTGCGGTTCCCAACTGAGCATAGAATTGAGGAGGTTAGAGGAGATCAAGTGCAGGAAAAAAATTACTCCCATGGTAGTAATGAAGTCCACCTACAACGTGTGAGAGACAGAGACAACAGAAATTAAAGACGAGGACATGGAGGTCCTAGATGACGTCGGCAAAAAACCAGCCGACAAGAGTGATGAAGCTTTGAAGAAGGTTCTAGTAAAAGAAGATGATGAAGAGCACTTCTTCCTTCTCGACTCAAGCTTAGCCGAGGAGGAGGAAAGGGAGTTAAAGGCTTTCCTGCGAGCAAACATAGAAGTGTTTGCCTGGACGCCATATGAGAAGCCTAGCATTGACCCCGAGGTCACTTGTCATAGGCTCAATGTAGACAAGTCGGCAAAACCTGTCATCTAGCAGGCAAGAAGGTTGACATTGTTCATGTGGAGGCTGTAGAGGAGTAAGTGGACAAGCTGTTGGAAGCCAAGACCATTCAGGAGGTGAACTACCCCACCTAGTTATCCAACACAGTAGTTATGAAAAAAAAGAACGACAAGTGGAGGGCCTGCGTAGACTTCACCAGCTTGAATAAGGCTTGTCCCATGCACAGTTTCCCACTGTCCAAAATTGATCAATTAGTAGATGCCACTTTAGGGCATGGAAGGATGAGTTTCTTAGACGCATACAAAAGCTACTACCAGATAGCAATGTATACCCCAGATAAAGAGAAGATGACATTCATCACCCTGAAAGGACTCTATTATTACAGAGTGATGCCTTTCGAGTTAAAAAATACAGGAGCAACCTACCAATGGTTAGTGACCAAGAAGTTTAAGCATCTAATTGGAAAGACAATAGAAGTCTATATTAATGACATGGTCGTGAAGACCAAGGAACTTGAGAATCATCTGGCCCATTTGAAAGTAGTTTTTGATATCTTAAGAACATATCAGCTCTGACTCAATGCTTCGAAATGTGCATTTTGAGTCGGGTCTAGTAAGTTCCTGGGATACTTGGTCACCAGAAGGGGCATTGAGGCAAGCCCAGATCAAATCAAGGTCATCCTTGATTTAAAGAGTCCAACATCGGCCAAGCAAGTCCAAATTTTGACCGGTAAGGTAGTAGCCTTGAATAGATTTATCAACCGAAGTTCTGATAAGTGTAAACCCTTTTTTCAATTGTTAAAGAAGGCCATAGGTTTCTTGTGGACAGAAGAGTGCGAAATCGCATTGGCCGATTTGAAAATGTACCTAACAACAACTCCAGTTTTGTCAAATCCAATACCTGGAGAGGAATTATTTCTATACTTGGCAATTTCAAACCACGCAGTGAGTGTAGTGGTAATCCGAGAAGATGAAGGAGAACAAAAGGCGGTATACTACATGAGTAAGACCCTAGCAAGTGTAGAAACTAGGTATTTGCCCCTGAAAAAGTTGACACTAGCCTTGGTGATGGCTTCTAAAATATTAAATCACTATTTCTAAGCCCACAAGATTGTGGTACTGATTGAGCATCCCTTGAAGTCTCTGTTGCAGCATGGAGATCTGATAGGCAAAATAGCCAGATGGGCAGTGGTGCTGAGCCAGTATGACTTGGAATTCAGGCCTAGAACAGCGATCAAGGGCCAGGATTTGGCCGACTTTATGGCCGAGTTCATCCCTAGTGCCATCCCATGTCAGGCTCCGGTGAGCCGTGGCTTAGGTTGTTCAGGAGAACCAGAAGAAACCCAACTAGAGCTAAAGAACCCCATGAAAGCAACACAGAAGATAGAAGAGAAACCTAAACACTACGACATTTGTATCGGCAACTCCTTCCGCCTGTTTATTGATAGAAGTTAAAATTGTCAAGGAGCAGAGGCAGAAGTGGTTTTGGTATCGCCAGATGGGCGAATGATTGAGCAATCTATTTGTTTGGGGTTTAAGGCCTCAAACAATGAAACAAAGTATGAGGCGCTTATTGTAGGACTGAAACTAGCAGCAGCCATGGAAGCCGATGATGTGGTAGTCTTCTGTGACTCCCAGCTTATTGTGAATCAAGCAACGGGAGAGTAGGCAGCCTAAGATGAAAGATGAAAGGATGATAGCCTATGTCAAAGAGGTTGTCAGGCTGCTAACATTATTTGAGAATTGTCGGCTATAGCAGGTTAGCCAAGATGATAATAGCCATGCCGACGCCTTAGCAAACCTAGCTAGTGCAATAAAGTCAGGGGAACCAAAGACAATCATGGTTGATTATTTGTCAGGCCCAAGTGTAGAACCTCGGATAACGGAGTACGAAGCAATGTGCGAGGAAATGGGTCCTAGCTAGATGGACGCAATAGTTATGTTCCTCAAAGAAGGTAGACTACCAGAGGACAGAAAGGAGTCACACAAAACCAGGTTAAAGTTGGCCAAGTTTTGCCTATCAGTAGAAGGCCATATGTACAAAAGATCTTTCATTGGACCTCTTCTCCGATGCGTGCATCTCTCTCAGGTAGAGGACTTTTTATATGAGATCCATGAAGGAGTTTGTGGAAGCCATGCAGGGGGCATGTCATTTGCCCATAGAGCCATCCCCCGGGGATACTGGTAGTCATACATGCCAAAGGATGCTGAAATCTATGTCAGAAAGTGTAAGAAGTGTCAAAGGTTTGCATCTTTGATATATCAGCTAGCAACAGATCTAAACCCCGTGTCCAGTCCTTGGTCTTTTGCCCAATGGGGCATGGACCTAGTGGGACCACTGCCCCAGGCAACTAGATAGAGAAAGTTTTTGCTAATAGCCACAGACTACTTTACCAAATGGGTAGAGGCTAAACCTCTCGCGAAGATTCAAGATATTGATGTGAAGAACTTCATCTGGAAGAACATAATCACCAGATTTGGGATTCGAAGAGCCATTATAGCAAACAATGGCACTCAGTTCGACAGTAAGCTGATTAAGAGCTTCTGTGAAAAATACATGATCAAAAACTATTACTCTACTCCTAGTTTCTCCTAGAGTAATGATCAGGCAGAAGCATCTAACAAGACCATCTTAGATGGGATCAAGAGGAGGCTGAAAGCAGCCAAGGGAAAATGAGTTGAAGAATTGCCTAATGTTCTGTGGGCATATCGGACTACGCCGAGAAGATCAACTGGAGAGTCTCCTTTTGCCATGGTTGATGGCACTAAAGCAGTTATCTCATTCGATGTCAGCATTCCTAGAATTAGAACCCAAGGAGTGGAAAATAGGACCAACGAGGTGTTCCTTGCCTGAGATCTGGATTTATTGGAAGAAAGAAGGGAGAGAACAACAATTCGGCTGGGAGCATACCAACAGCAGCTTGCTAGGGCTTACAACAGAAGGTTAACCCAAGAGAGTTCAAGGTAGGGGACCTCGTCCTGAAGAAAGTTGTCGGCAACAAGAAGGATCCTAGAGAGGGAAAACTTGGCCCAAACTGAGAGGGGCCATATAGAATCATCTCGATTGTCGGCAATGGTGCATATCGGCTTGAAGACACTGATGGCAAAAAGTTGTCAAGACCCTGGAACACTTGCAATCTGAAGTTTTTATATCATTGTTTTTGTTTTTTGAGATTTATGTAATTATTTTATTAGCTGACGTTATAATAGAACACTAGTTGGGTTTTGTTTTTATTCTTGTTGAAATTTGTGCGATAAGGCTGAGCAGTCTTATAACGATGTTTCCAAATGAAACATGACAAATAACTTGGACTTATTATATGGTAGAGTTGAATTATACTTATCAAATAATAGAGTTGAACTAAGTTGGAGATGTTTCTGAATAAAACATGACGAATAGCTTAGTCTTACCATATGGTAGAGTTGAATTCAATTTGCCTATGGTAGAGTTGAACTAAGTTGACGATGTTTTCGAATGAAACATGACGAATAGCTTAGACTTGCCATATGGTAGAGTTGAACTAAGTTGCCGATGTTTCCTAATGAAACATGACGATTAACTTAGTGTTATCATATGGTAAGTTGAATTAAAACTTGCCATATGATAAAGTTGAACTAAGTTGGCGATGTTTCAGAATGAAACATAATAGGTAACTTAGACTTGCCATGATGGCATAGTTGAACTAAGTCCAAACTGATCAGATTAACAGAGACACCGAGGTAAAGAACCTTGGCTAAAAATTGTTGGATTCAGACTTCAGCAAAAGTCAGAGATATATGCTTAATGAGAATATAAGTGATACTTAGGTTCACATTAGGGGGCAGGGAACAGGAATAGGCTTAACACTTGTTAAAAAATTTTAGGAATTTACAAGTTGGAGTCAACCAAGGTAACCAGATGAGGGGTTACCCAAGGTATTTGTTAGCCGAGATGACCAAAAAGTTTGCAAAACTTGGAAGGGTTAAAAGAATAAAGTATTGACTAAAGGACA
The DNA here is from genome assembly GCF_004153795.1 of Camellia sinensis. NCBI lineage: Eukaryota > Viridiplantae > Streptophyta > Magnoliopsida > Ericales > Theaceae > Camellia > Camellia sinensis. Next base: position 24,886 of record NW_021026758.1, on the reverse strand, counting down.
ACAAGCACAAGTAAAAAAGGTAACACTTGTTGCAAGATACTTGAAGAATTTTTATGAAGTGCCAGTCTGAGGAGATCACAGTAAATAGTGGACTCCAAGGCAAGTTGGTCCGAGGTGACCAACTAAGGATACACCCGACATAAAATAGGTCCGAGCTGATACATGTTAGATGTGTTCCAACCTGAAGTGATTATACAGTTAAGGTATACTTGTAAGAATTGCAATATTATTCTAAGTATGGAAGCATACAAAGTAGTGAAGGCAGATGAAGTATGCATGAAGAGAGCATTCAACACTTAGTCAAAAAGAGAACTTACATTCAGAAGAAGGAACACGATTCACAGACAAAAAGGCACTTTGGCCTGGTAAAGAAAAAACTTGTTCAAACTACAAAGCATAGGGTACGTCGGCCACAATAAACACAAGCATTGTTCAACACAAAAGTTACAACTGCAAGAAAAAAGTACAAAACAAAAGAAAATTCCTAAGTACTGGAAACATTGGCATTGATCTTGGATTGCTCAACCTCGGCTGTTGGCGTTGTGTCAACCTCGGTTAGCAATGTTACCTCCTTCTCTGCCATTATCTCGGCGTCTATTTTAAGCAAGGTTTGGTCCAAGCTCCTCTCGGCTGCCTAAACCTCGGCCTCAAATGTTGTTTGTTTGGGAGAGGCACCTTTGGAAACCAGGTCCTCCTTATCATCATGAGTCAAGTTTAGGACTTGATCATTCAAAGTGGCGGACTTGGCTCCAGTATCGTCTTCCATCTCTTCATCAGCCCTTTCATCGGCTTCCTCCTCATCGGCCTTATCGTCTAACTCTTTGGGAGTTGGAGAGAAAGGCACTTGGAGTTGGTTGATGTCACACAGGGTGGAATCCATTAGGATAGAGAGTTTGTTGAGGGTTGCTATCCAGTTGATATAAAATCCCCGGTTACAAGCTTGGTTGATCTGGGCTTTGCGGGCATCACACACATCAGCTTGGCCTTCGGCGTAGGCTTTTTCATCGATCGCCTTGATTTTGGTTGCCTTGGTCTCCAAGGCTTCTTGGAGCTCAGCCTCGGCTTTGAAAATTTTGGCTTCAGCCTTTTTAGCCTTGGCCCTGAGAACCTCGGCAACAGCCTCAGCTGCCTCAGCCTTTTCCTTAGCTTGGTCTTACGCTCGCCTAGGAGCCTTTGTCTGATCCAACAGAACCTTCATCTTAGCCTCAGCATTGTTGAGGGAGGCAAGGAAGCTAGCAGCCTCCTGGATCTTATGGACCAACTCCTTCTTAAAAGCCTCGGCTTTCGTTGCAAAGGAGTGTGCGTGTTGGATGGCTTAGAAGACAAAAAATAAACCAAATTAGTGAAAAGCCTCCTGGGTCTTATGGACCAACTCCTTCTTAAAAGCCTCGACTTTCGTTGCAAAGGAGTGTGCGTGTTGGATGGCTTAGAAGACAAAAAATAAACCAAATTAGTGAAAATTTTCTAGTGTAAAAACTTAAAGTGAAAGGCTAAAACAGTACAAGTGTTGAAGACTTACCAGGACGGAATGATACATTATCAAGGTGAAGTTTTCATATTCAGTGATTTCGGCCATACGATTTAGATCGGCAGGCAGAAGAACGGCAATGAAGAGAGCGGCACCGACCTTAATGCTATCAATGGCACTGTCGCCAGCTCTCATTGGCCAATCGCCAATCGAAATTGCTGGAGCCCAGGGCGCGTCGGCTTTGAAGAAGCCTGGACCCTCTGCACCTTCGGACCTCGGCCTTTTTGTTTGTTGTTGGTCAGATGGCTCAGCCTCGGCAAGCCTCTTCTCGGCGTCAATTGTTTTTTTTCTCGATCTCGGTCAGCTTAGAGATCGGAAAGGTGTCGTCAAAGTCAATTTGGGTGACAGAGGCTTTCTCCTTAGCCCTCTTCACCCTTTTTGGTTTAGGCTAGGGTTAGGATTGAGATAGTGAAGAAGACTGAACTATGACTACTCCTGGCAAGTCAGCTAGGAGGTCTTCAACGATGGCTTTGCTACGGCTTATATCGTCGGCGGATACGGCAACGATAACTGTATTACCGAAGCGGATTGCAGGAAGAGAAATTAGAGGGTTTGCTGGATCGTAAGCTAATGCCTCAGAATCTCGGCGTTTGCGGCTCCAAGTTCTACTAGCCGGTGCGTTTGGTGGAACACGACATCAGCATTGGCATTGAGATGGTGGAATTAGCTAGGAGGCAGAGGTGGATGACTACTCTATTGGATCTGAAGAAGAGGCCTGGTTTGGCCTTGGTGATGAAGTGACCAGTGGAGTTGTGGCAGATAAATGAGTCTTGCTTTAGCGGGGAATGTCGGGCAAAACAGAATTATAGGTAGGAATGTGATTCAGCAAGAGGGGGGCTTTGCGTTGTTGGATGGGAATATCCAAGAGCTTCTTGAGACCTGGGCTTGGGAAGAAGGTCTGGCGAAAGTCCTTTGATGGTTGAGGAAAGACTGCAAGAGAGAGCAACAAAACATTAGTACAAATAGACGAATTGGCAAGTCTTAATAAAGATAAGTTATCGGATGGCTCGGTTCTTACCCTCATCCTCTCTAAACACTGATCGTCGCAGAGGAAAGAGATGAAGATCATTATCAGGCGCAAACTCCCAGTTGCCTAAGACGATCAAATAGTTGTCTCTAACACCCTTGTTGGAGTCTGGGAGGTTGGCTATAAGTTTGTAGGCAGTAGATCTGGGCTTGAGATAGTACGTGTAGCCTTTGTCAGACTTAAGGCTACACATTGTGTAACAGAACTGGATGTCAGCTAGTGTGATACTAGCTTTTTCTCGACATGCTAATTTTATTATGCCATTGATAACCCTATGCGAGTTTACAGTCAGCTGCATAGGGTTAAGTTTGTAGTAATGGAGGATTTCTCTAAAAAAGATGTCTAAGGGAAGCCAAAGTCCACGCTCAATGAAAGCAATCATAGGAAAAGGCATGAAATTCGTATCTGGCATGATAGAGTCCTCCTTGCCAACCAACCTGATCTAGACGTTGGCTAGGATGGAGAACTCTTGCCTGAAGTACTCTAGTTTGGCCGGGGTGTCTACTCTCCACCTAAACATACCCATAATATCGGCTTAAAAGTATTTGGTGCTGGAGTTTAGAAAAAAGTGATTGGCAAAGGGTTAAAGACCTCGACTAAACCCTAGAGAGCACTAGGGTGACGATTGTGAAGGACTACGGGGAAATTGGTTCCAGTTTTCTTAAGAAACAGAGTTCTAAGATCAAATCCCAAACCTAAACTATGGCGAAGCAAGAATCAAATGCAACAGATCTGAAAACAATCAAGAAAACACAAAAAGGAAACATGATTTAAATAAAAAAGAGCAACAATATGGCGAGCACAGTGGTAAATAGTGACGATCCAAGAACATGGAAAATTACAAACACTGAGTGAGTGTGTGTGAGGCAGTGTGCAAAAACCACAGGCAATTCAAAAACTCAAGAACTCAGGAACAAATTATGATGCAAGGACAAGAAATGATGACCAAAGCATGAAGATAGAGACAGAGTACAACAATAAAAATGAATTTAATGGCAACAAAATCAGTATTGGTATATATTCAGAATAATGGAAGACTGAACTAAAAGAGAGTGAGATTGAGAGCATAACAAATGGGGCCGAGAACGCAGACGCTGGAATGAGGTTTGCCAGAGTTGGACGATGATAACGGCTATGATTAGACAATGAAAAACTCGCCAGAAGAGGTGAACGGAGCGGGTACAGAGAGCTCATGAATGCAACAATGGAAGTTTTGGGGAATGTAGAGAGAAAAAATCATGAGCAAGAGAGAGAATGCCAGAAGGCATTGTGAAGAGACAAAGAGAGAAGAGAAAAGTTTTGTCAAATATACAAAAAGGCAGCAAAACATGATGAGGCGCCTTGGACGACGTGCTTGTTAGGCAGCGTAGGTAGGAATGATGCGCCCTAATAGCGCGTGTCAGGTACGAAGCAATGAGGAAAGAACACGTGTATAAAACAGTTAGAAAGACTATGCGTGATAGCTCATGCACAGTTAGAACTCTTGAACTTCTTGATTAATGAAGCAATAACCTCGGCTAAAGGTTTGATTTCGGTTGAGATGCTTAAAGAAGTTGATTCTTGATTCTTGGTTCTTAATTCTTGGTAAAGTGGACAGTTGACTTTTGGTTATATGAAGCCGACGAGTCATGATCTCGGTTGAAGAGAATAATGAACTTTAGCCGACATGCTATATGGACAAACGATGTAGGTTTCATCACCTCAGGTTGCCGAGGTAATAGAACCTAAGGGACAGTTGTGGGAACACATTTTATGAATAACAACATGTGGCAAAGGTGATGCCGAAGTGTCAGCCGAAGTGCCACGTGGCCTGATCACACGTCGAGATGATCTTGGCTAGGCCGAGGTTACCTGCGGAGATACCGGAATCCTGAGTCAAGCAGATAAAGGACAAGAGTCTTAGAACAGGGGAGGACCTCAGTCTGGATAGAGATAAGGCTTAAGAAGAGTTTATCTCTATCTAGATGAAAGTCTAGGATGAGCATTGAGTCTGAGTCCATTGGAGTGAGGCTTCTAATGGGATCAAGTCATTGCTAGTTATAAAAGTAAAGTACCCTCGTGGGTCTAAGGTAAGCTCTTTCTTGTGAGTTTAAGTACAATTTGCTATCTTTGAGAGATATTGATGACTGAGTTGATCGTCGAAATGCCCCCGGGTAGATGAACCACCGCCGGATTCTCATTTTCTTATGCAGATTGTTGGGCTTAATCTATTTTGCCGGTGCTCTCTAACTGAGTTCCCCCATTTAGTTGTATGGTTGAAAATCAACACCCATAATACCTGTAAAAAATCAAATTAATCGTATATCGACAACCCTTTCATCATATTACATTTGTATTTAGTTTGATATATACATATTCTTTTACTTTATATATAGATGTGCTTTGATGAAAGAATTATCGATATCCGATTAACTTAATAATTTTACAGATATATTTTTCTTGATATTTCTTAAAATTTAGACGATTCAAATTATCAAAATAAAATCTGAAATGAATTTTACAGGTGGTATAACAGTAACACCATATCTCCTCTTACTGTATATGCCAAAGTTGGTAGAGAGCGATGCAAGTGTAAGACAATTATTAAATTATTTGGGATAATTTACCTGAGTTATTTATAATTTTTTTTTAAAATTTTTGAATTATGTGTAAGATTATTTGAGAAACTTATTCTTATAATTGATTATGTAAAAATAGTTTGAATAAATTAAAAAAATTAATTATTTAAAAATTAAAATTAAAATAAGTTACATCAAACATGCTATCAACATTGTTTGTGTTATTGTTTTCCAAATATTATGTTGTAATAATACAATAAAAAATTGCAACAATTATTATGAGGATTAATTTTTACTTCTTAATCTATACTATTATATATGTGAACAATTCATTTTAATCTCTTGAAACCTACTCCCTCCTTTTGTCAAGTAGATTTTTTTATATCAAAAAAGGAAATATATATATATATATAAAGTGAAGTGATCTTGAGTTTGAAAAATAACACCCTTACCACTTGATCAACAAATATATATTTCTAATTCAAAGTCAAAATTTATATTTTATAAATTTAATAGCACACCCATCGAGTGAGCTTACATCCCCAATTATTTAATAAATGTGAGTTCACATGTTGTATTCACTACTAGAAAAAGTACTTTTTGCGACCGTCACAAGCCGTCGCAAATAATAAAAATACAGTCGCAAAGACCTTTTGCGACGGCCCATGCGACCGCAAATGGGGGACGTAAATGTGGGGGTGGCAAATACTTTTTGCGACGGCAAAGCAACAGTCGCAAGTTATTTGTGACCGCCAAAACTACTTTTTGCGACAGCTATTTTGCCGTCGCAAAAAAACACACAATTTTAGCGACTTTTTTTTACCGTCGCAAATAATTGTTTATTATAACAATCATATATACGATTGCTACAACAACAACAAAAAAAAAAAATCAATTGCAAGCATCTAACAATTTTTTTAATGAAAAATAACAAAAATAACAAATTAATTAAATTTATAATAGAAATATTAACCTATATTCACATATATATATATATATATTTATATGTCTGCAAACAAAATATAAACTTTCATACATGCAAAACAAATATCCATCAATCATCCTTAAAATACATCGTACTAAAAGATTCAAGTCTTCAAAAAAAAAAAAGAGCAATATAATCTTGGTTTGGCTCCCAACATCACCCGCTCGATCATATCAACTACTCCTTCAAAAAACCTGCAAAAACATATATCAAACTTGACTTGAAAATTTAGTGCACTTTAATTTGTTAGTTTAACTTGAAATAATCAAATAAAACTATTTTAAAAGAAATTGTCAAAATAAAAAAAGAGGTCATTCTCTAAATTCTTTTGCTTAGAGTAAATTACAAAAATATAGATGCCAATTCGTAATTTGCACAAATAAATAGACAAGAAAATGGTCACCTAATCCAATTAGACTAATGAATAAACTAAAATATTTGAAAAATGAACATAATTAACATATGGTGTTTTGTAAATATAATGGGAGTCTTATAACTTGTTACAAGTAAACTCGGCCACTTAGGCATATTTAATGGATGCATATCTCATTCCTTTACTCAAGTTCCAAGTGTCTGATGCAATACTTCCCAAATTTAAAAGAGTCCATGTAACATAACTTTTGAGGATATGATATAAGTATCACAGGTATTTCTTACCAGATGAATCCCCCTTTTTATACCATGATTATGAAGTGCATCAAAATCTAGTTGAATGGATACACCTAAGAACTCTTGACAAAGATGAATGAAAATCATGCATCACAACTACTCAGTGTCCACATTTACAGCAAATAAATAGCTTATTTGTCATTTCAGCCCCAAAGGCAAGTCCATGAAAGATTATTATTTGGAAACAATTGATTCACATAAGACATACATAAGAATCCATACACCAGTTTCCTAATACAACTTCAGAAGTCTTGCCAGTCAATAAAATTAAAGATATAACCATAAGAAAAACTCATGTACCATCAGTTTTTTCCAGAAGCTCATTCAATGTTGCAGGAAAGTCAGAATCCAAGACGAGTGGATGCACATGCTTTGTATTTTGAACTAAGTTTTTTGGCTTTCTACGTCTCAGTGGCTTTGAACTGTATACAAATTATGTTCATTCATTTAAGGTCATTAGCACTCAAACTAACAAAAGCAATTAAAAAATAAATAAATAAGCAGAAGCAATTTATCAATTCAATAGTCAAACAACAAAATTTTATATTTATAGATAACTTACCAAAAGAAAAATGTTTGTTGCTTAGGATCAACACCATCTGCAACAATCTGAGCAGAACATAATGGGAAAAAAAATCAATAAACATAGTAAATTCCTTTCAATCTCACATCATAATAAAACATTTGCCTGATTTTGGCCACAATGCATCTGTCAACAAATAAAGGTGGAGTAGTGGACATGCATTCAGTTAAGCTATAAAAAAAAAGATGAAAAAGCTTTTATCACCAAAGTCAGCAGCAAGATGACCATGTAGAGGAATTTAGACTAGCTACCTACATCTAAAATCGTTCGATAGTACATCTGGAAGCTAATGTACTAAAAAATTAATTGAAACTTCCCAAAGAGAGACTTCATCAGGAAGTTCGGCAGATGATGCAACTGCAGATTTGCACCTTACTAACCTCTTCTCATTACGAAAAGTATGCACCTCTGGCCAGAACATGCCCCCCTTATATATAAAATATATGCACATCTATAGTTGTATGCACTCAAACATTTATGCAGATGTCAACAATTGATTAAATACCAAACCAATCTCCAATAGACACTTTTCATTAAATAAATAGCATCTGACCTCAGGTCTCCATATATCTGTTTTTACAGAAACGTTTACAGCCTAATAGTCTTTAGTGACCTAGAGAATATCAATGCTGTCAATAGTTATGGTTTGAAAGAACTAAATGATTGAATGCTGTCATAGATTACTGAAGTTTACCAACCCAAAACTCAAAGTTGAATAGATCATGGGATGAGAGCAAGTGATATTGCAGACCCTGTACAAAAGTTGATATATTTGTTAGAATGAACCCATAAATCTAGATATTCTTTGTTCAGTTCAATCCAAACAGGGGGGAGTAAGAATAGAAATCAACATCTGTTTACCTTAAAGCTTGCACATTTTACCAAGCAGAATGGGCAGGAGAAGTCTTCTGTCACTGCAAGTTAAGAGTACATATCAGATCCAAAACTCAAGCTTCAAGCAATCATTCCATGCTATGTAAGCTCCAACTACAGTACAGTTGCCAAAGTATCAAGAAAAAAGATCAACCATAATAGATGCACATGGTTTTTAGGGATAAGCAGCAGAAGTAAGCACCGCCATTGGGCAGAGAGAGATCCATTGAAAGTTATGTAGAATTATACAATCAATTCCAATAGTACTAAATCTAAATTTCTTCTCCGAGCATTGCCACATCATTCTTGTAAAGTTTTTTGTTTGAATTTTAACAAATCAAGTCTCAAGTAGCATAAATCCCATATTATCAATCATCTATCCAAAGCACCAAACAGCTAACCTAGAATTTAATACTTCATCATCTATACACGATTATGAACATAAATTGAACTTTAGCAGTAAAGTTTACCTTGCAGAAGAAATGGTGGCAACACTAGTTTGGCCTGCTGAGTGTGCAAAAGATCCTAGGGTTTCAGCTTGAATTTTGATTGAATGTTTACCGCAGAACTTAGAACTTGAACTCAAAGTCTACAAACCTAAGGATGCACAGAGAGATCATAAATGATCCAAAATCATAGATAGAATATGAGAAAGCTAGATAAGTATAGAGAGATTGAAGCAACCAAATATAAATATTCAAAATCACATTTTCCATTTTTCATTTTCCATTTTTTCCCTTCAATTTCTGAGCAAGCAAACAAATTAATAGAGAGATTGAAGCAACAAATATAAAAAAAGAGCCAACAAATCCAGAAATTAGTCCAACATATCATCCCAAACTTCCACTCAATCACATATAATACGTACCAAATCACTCCAAAATATGTACACGGGTATTTGAAATAAAAATAAATAAGAGAAGAAATGAATTAAATCAAAGCAATTCAATCAAATAGCAAGAGTTCAAACGCATGAGAGGTGAGCTTACTCTGCTGCATTTGAGTGCTCCAAGAGAACTTTTCCATGGCAAAGTTAGGGTTTCTCTGCAACGAATCGTGCAAATTGCAGAGAGAGAAAGTAGATAATGTATACGCAGATACAAAGAAAGCGAGCGACAGAGAGAGAGAGAGAGGGAGAGAGATTAAGAGATCGAGATAGAGAGATCAATCGATTGAGATCAAGATGGATAGAGAGATTCATACCGGTGAGCGAGAGCAAGAGAGAGAGGTTGAGCGAGCCAAGCTAGGGCAAAATTAAGGAAATGGAGCAAATAAATAAAAGAAAATAAGAGAAATAAATATTAAATATAAATTAGATCTTTTTTTTTTTTTTTTTTTTTTGCGACGGCCAAACAAGCAGTCGCAAAAAAATAGTCTCAAAAAGCCATTTTTCTAGTAGTGATTGGTCATTTGTTATCTTTAAGTAATTGATTTGGAGCAATGAGTCATTTGTTATCTTTAAGTAACTGATTTGGAGCAATACACGGTGCTATGATATGGACCACTGAGGATTAATTTCGGCTTGTTAATTATATAATAAAATTGAGTTAGCATGTTCTATTGGATTTTTTTTTTCCTTTTAAGTAATTGATTTGGAGCAATGCATGGTGCTATGGTCGTATGGACTACAAATTACCAGGTGGCAAAAAAAAGAAAAAAAAATACATTGATTAAAAAAGACAAAACAAAAAGGAATCAAGTTCAGTCTGCTTTGTTAGTTAGACTGTGTCGTTTGGGTATATTATGCTAACTATAGGTGTTGGCTTGATAATTTAAATTATAATGGATAGGTCATTGATAAAAAAAGAAAAGAAAAGGTGAACCATCAATAAATTTCATTTTGGGAACTATTGCACTATTTAATCCTACATTGTTTTTGTTAAACCGAAAAGTCCTAGAACACTCAGATTGACACATCTGTCCTCATCCAACCACGTGTTGATGTGTTTAGTGGGGGCGAATGTGACTTTTTGCTGTGGGTGAAATTACACTTGTGGACATGAAGTGCACCATAGGCATTTTTTGTTTTTCCTCATTTTTGATTGAATGTTACGATCTACATATGGAAACATTGTTAACAAACATTCCCACATTAGAACATTTCCATGTTAGTGGATTGACACCCTAGATGTTATTGAGTGATTTTTGAAATATTGTTTCGACAAATTCCACATTTGTGTTTTCGGCTAGAACCCTTATTGGAGGAACCTCTTCACTGATGGACCACCATCAACAATAGCAGAGTAATCTCCACCGAAGAGGGTTTGACATCATCTTCTTCGGATACATACTTACAGACATAGTGGATAGTGTTTCCCTTTATACACGCCGCTTACAACACTATCATAATTGCAAACAATGACAATGAAAGGCGAAGGTGTGTAATGTTTGACACTTTAAATGTTGATGTGTGCTTCAATATGTTTTATCAAATTCCACATTTGTTGTTTGGTTGCAATTTTGGTTTTGGGGTTTGATTTGTCATTGCATGCCCTAATTGTGTGATGTAATGTGCAATGTGAGATTTGGGTAAATTTTCCCTTGTGAATATAGAATATGACGATTGACTCACATTGAATGTGTAAAGATTAGAGGGGACGTTTTGCTATTTTTTGTTGGTACGGTGATGTGTGTTGAATGTCTATGATTTAGGGTTATTAGTTTATGAAGGAATACATATCTTGATGTTATTGTGTCGATGTATAACTGGAAAAAATGCCTAGTTTAGAGGTATATATTGCCTTGTTATTGTGTCGATGTGTGTTGAATGCCCTGACATTGTGATGATTTTGACTTCTGGGTTTTGTTGTTAACATCATTCATTTATGTGGGCACAGGATTTTGCATCCCTCTAATGTTTATGTATGTTAATTTCATAGTCACAACGGTAGACGTGTGGTAATATTTCCTTGTGTTCGTATGACAAGTTGTAATGTGGAATTATGCTGTGAAAAATAAGTGTGTGTTTTTGTAGTTTGGTGTTTCCTGTACTATTGTTTGTGAATTATGTTGGGTACGTCATGAGACGCGTTGTTAGTAACGTGAAACGTCGTAATGGTTGTATTGTGTTGGCTTTATTGTTATTTGCAACCCATATGTTCATGGGAGGTCCGTTTGGTTGATTGGGACATTATAAATAGGATTGGAATATTACGGCCAACCCTTGGCGCATTGAAAATTTCCAGTTGGTATGTTGTGAATATCGCATTCCCTGTGACGTAAGTGTCGTTGTATGTCACCAATGTGGGAGTACAATGTGACTAGTTAGGATGAACAACCATCCTATTGTGTTTTTATTTAAAAGGAATGTGTTACGTTAGTTGTTTTTTTTTTTTTTTGATCAGCAAAAGAGAACCTTTATTGATGCAAAAACCAAACAAAACCAGAGATTACATCAAAAAATGAGGGGAAGAGCAGCAAGCTAGCTCACCCCAGGAGTTTGGTGAGGAACCAAACCCAAGAAGAAGAGAAACACAGAAGAGAACAACAAAAACAGAAAAACACCAACAGACAAATAGCAGACCAAAACATAAGCCAACATCAGAAATGCACTGCAGCCAAAACGACCCCCACAGCCACAACCTGCGCATAGCAACCAACACCCAATACACCACAGCAGAGAACAACCCACAGAACAGCCCACTTAGCTGACAGCAGCAGTAGCAAACTAAACACCATGCTGCCTTAGGACAGTGCCATGAGGTAATACATCACCTCTCAGCCCCCAATAGAGCAGCATTCCATTTCTGATTCATCACTCCTGATTACTAGCAGATGAACAACTGAACAGAGGCACACTTAAGACCACTATCCACTGCACTCCAGCATATGAGTAGCATAACAGATGAAAGCACACTGAGGACTGCCCAAGCACTCTAACATATGAACATCCTCCAAAACCACTGTCCTCTGCACTCTAGCAGATTAGCAACCAGATTAGCAACCAGACAGACAGCAACATATAGCAGACAGCAACATAATGAACCTGGTGAATGCATCAAGGCAGCAACATACAGCAAATAGCAACATTCATCCTCAATACCACTGTCCCAGTGAATGCATCAAGACAGCCTATACCCAGCTCCCTTGCCTTAAACAATAATGAACCTGGTGCAAATTAAAAACTACATCATTAATGGAGAACTCTACTTTGGCTGGGGAGGATTTTACCCACAAAGCGATTCTTACTTTGACAACCTCACATAAATCTTCTAAACTTGGTTGAGCACCATTAAAGATGCAATCATTCCGATGCTTCCAAATGGACCAAAGGACAGCCATAGGCACAACCTTCCACATCACTTTCTCAAGCTTCTTCATCTTACAAAATGACCACCACTGCAATAGCCCTTCCACTGAATTTGGCATCACCCACTGGACACCCCACCACTTCATAATCTGAGACCACAGTAGCCATACAAATGGGCAAAATAGCAAGATATGGTTTACCGATTCCACCTCATTTTGACAGAAAGAACAGCTAACATTGGCAGCCTCATCTAGAATCCCAATTCTTTGGAGATAGCTGGATGTTTTCAACTTGCCTAACCAAGCCAACCACCCAAAGAATTTAACTTTTGGTGGTGCACAGTTGTTCCATACTTCCCCTGACACTATCCTATCAGGACCCAATAATGATTCACATGTTCTATAACCTGAAGCAACAGAATACATCCCAGAGGAATTAGCCCTCCACATCCATATATATATATTTTTTTATTTTTATGTATTTATTAATTTTTTAAATTATTTTTTTATAATTTTTTTACTTTTTAAATATATCTAACTGCATCTAAAAAATAAAAAAATATATATTTAAAATATTAACTAAAAATAAAAAAATATGAAAATTAAAGAAAACTTATTTTTTAAAAAAATTAAAAAATACATTATTTTTGTAATTTTTTTCAACAATGATTCATCCCACTAAAAATATCACCACTAATAGCACTAATGTATTAAAAAAGTTAAAAAAAAAAAATACAACTCCAAGACCAAAACATCACATCATTAATGGCGGGACTCACTGCCACCTAATTAGTGCTCCCAAGCATTTTTCATTTTTTTTTGTCTAAAAAATAAAGTAGATTGATGTGAGGTGAGGTGATAACAAAGTCAAGAAGGAAGGTACCTAACGAAAAGAAGCAAACAAACAGGTGTGGAGCAAGTAACAACGTGACACATGACAGTCTTTGGATAGCAGCATACCTCATTAATAAGGATTGATAAAAACAAGTGTACACATGTGATTGCCTGTCAAACTTTTATTAATGAAATATGTATACCACCTTGTTATTTTGGGAAAGTTTTATGCATTTATTTTCTTTAATAATGATGTAGACCAACTTCTTATAACTTCTTATTTTGGAAAAAATTTCAAAATTGGGAAGCGTTTGGGTGTGGAACCCTTAAGGGTTGCATTCTGTACGTAACTTGCGTAAATTTTTATAAATATTAGTAAATTATTTTATAAAATTATGTAATTTAGTCATAAATTTATATAAATTAATTCATAAAAATTTTAAAAATTATAATTTAACGTAAATTTTTACAAATATATCTACGTCACCTTACAAAATCACATAACCTAAGGCAATTCGCATAAATTAACCAATAAAACATATAATAAATTCTCACAAAACTGTATAACTTGAATCACAAAAATACATAAATAAATAGCATACAGTATACCTCGCATACTCAAGAATTTTCATTTACTTTTATGCATTTGTTTACTTTAATAAGGGTTTCATATAGGAATATATTTGTTTCCCACCAATCACCAAATGTCAAAACAACATTAGTGATTTTTTTTATCACAATTTTTATATATTGTCACTAAAACTTACAATTGATGACGCTTTTCTGTAATGAATTTTTTAATTTGTCGTTAAAAGTTGAAAATTAATAACTTTTTGTGATATTTTTTTTAAACTATCTCTAAAACTTATAATTAGTGACATTTTTGTGACAAATTTTAAACTGTCACTAAAAATTAACAATTAGTACTCTTTTTTAATAATATTTAATAAAAAAATATCATTAATTATTATAAAATCTATTAAACAATTAATTCACTTATTAGGATATCCACATCAGTCCTCTTTATCTGACCCCTAATTATTTAGTTATATCAAATTAACAAAAATTGAGTAGACTAAAAAATTATTGTGGTGCAACATGCACCATTTAGTGTACTAATTAGTGTACTAACAATAGTTATGATATTATTATTGACCTTACTCATTAATCACATTACAAATTCTAAAAATCTCTTAAATTATGCCACATCATCAATTAGTACATTAGTATATTAATTGCTACATATAGCATTATTCAAAAAATTACCATTGTTTTCATCTTCTTCCGCGTAATTAATGATTCTTTCCATTTTCGTTCATTTTCCAGGCAACCAAACAAGCAGACATGGACTATTTTGAAAAGATGGTTATAATTAACTTTTTGGTGAAAAGCAGCTTATAAGCAGCTTTTTCGTAAGAGAGGAAGCGGGTTATAATCTGGGAAGTGGATTATAACCCACTTCCCAAAATAGGCCATAAACAAAAATAAGATCAAATTGGGATCAGAAAAGGAGATTCGTACCGAGAGTAAGCATAGCATCGGGAAGAGCGCAGAGAATGGGAAGAAAGAGGCCACCAACGATACCAGGACCTAGAATCTCCAACAAGAGCTCGCTACCACTGGAAAGGTACGTGGCGGCGAGGAACATTAGGTATCCGTAGACGATGATGAGGAAGAGGTTTCCGAGTACAGTTGTGGTGCAGGGCATGAATCCGTAGGTCTGATCGCAAGAGTCCAATGCTCGGAACTAGTTGAGGCGGAGGAGGTGGAGCGGCGGAGCCTGGAAACCGTCATGGACTCCGTCGGAAACCAGATCTGATGATGGACGGTCGGTGACGTGGCGGCCGTAGGCGGTGGCGGAGAGGAGAAGGAGGAGGCTGGTGAAGAAAGGGCAGAGGTGATCTATTACTGTTGGTCATTGTCATTGTTTTGTTTTGAGTTTGTTTGAAGAAGAATATATATATATACTAGAGTCCGGATCCTCGGCCGTACAATCCTGCGGCTATCCCTGCGGCACCCCCAAAACGACGTCGTTTTGGGAGAAATTTCAATTTAAAAAAAAAAAAAAAAACCGAACAAAAACAAGGTTTGTTGGATCTATTATAGAAGGTGCTTCCCAATCTTTGAACCAATCACATTTATAGGAGATCACGCCATTCTTAGTTTTTATTTTTATCAGATAATGAACTACATTTAAAACGTCCATCATTTACCTCTGTTTGTGCAATTGTAAATGTAATGGGTGCTATGGTTGGATATTTTTTATAGACTTCATAAATTCTCTTGAACATAAATTGTTGGAATCTGGTGAGCTAAGAGAACATGGTACTCTATGGGTGGGGTGGAATGTCGAATGTGTTACTTATTCTCAATTTCCATTTGAACTGGAGGATCTTTTAGGTTAATGACCTTGTTTGGATCGAATGAAACCTTTAACATTCTATAATTGTACTAGGTTGTCTGTCCATTAAAGTAGCACCATTGAGTTCCTAGATGGATGACACTTTCTTCGTACCATTTTAGAAATAACTTAACGAAAATACATTCTCTTATATATTTTGGATATCATAAGAGAGCTTAAGAAACAAATATTATACTTTTAATCATAAAAAAGTTTTGACAACTAAATGGGTGGTCCTAATGAGCTCGTTTTCTTTCCTGCTGCGTGTACTTTTTTTGATAATTTCAGCGTTGTCTTGTGTTATCAAGTCCAGCACTTCTTGAGTCTTTGCCAGGAGTGTTTCCTTCTCTAACGGTGTAAGTCTTGTAGATGTAGAAACCATCTGCAAGTTCTCAAGTTAAAGGGTCTGCTAAACTATTTTTTATTACCATTAATATGTTCTATATCAAAAGTAATTTGTTTTAACTAGAGTTGCTATTATAGAAGTCTCCCTTGTGCTTGCATGTCAGATAAATTCTTATTAACGAATCCTAGCAGGCGTTTGCAATCAGTACTTTTTAAAAATGGTTTTAGTGCCAAAAATATTAAAAACTTTTCTATTCCTTTTATTATGGCTAATAATCCTCTTTTCATGGAGCAATAATTGCATTTAGTTTGATTAAAACTTTCACTACAATGCCTACATAGTTGATTATTTTGTTTTATTTTCAACACTGGGCTTCAGTGAGTGTTACTTGAATCGGTTTCTAGTACTAGCTCATCATCTTCATTAGGAAGTGTTAGGGTAGACAAATCTTTACACTTTTCTTTTAAAATTTTTACTAATGTGGAGTTGGCTGAGTATTTAGTCCAACTCTCATGTTTTTAATTTCTTTTGAAATGGTTTTCCTATTTTAGCTAAGTCTTTCATAAAATCTAAGGCATAAGTCAAATATCTTAAAAATCTCTCTAATTGTTTTCTATCCGTGATTTTATTAGGAAATTTATTAATTTTTTCAAGAATATGATTCTGCATTTTTATTGATTCTACCTTGATTTCAAGTCCTAAAAATTCTATTTCCTTTTATGCATATACACATTTATTTTCACCCAAAACTATTCCATGTTCCTCACATTTTTCTATTATTATTTTGATATCCATTTTATATTGTTCTATAAATCTAGAGAATATTAAAATAGCATCTATATATACAAGACAACAATTATTTAGTTCTTTAAAGATGTTATCCATTCTTCTTTAAAATATTTGAGGTGCATTTTTTAATGCAAATGACATTACAAGTCATTCATAATACCCTTGTGCTGCACTAAAAGTTATTATTGGTATATTTTCTTTATTCATTTTGATTTGTCAATATCCACTTTCATAGTTTGTCTTGGAGAATCAGGAGGCACCCTGTAATATGTTGAAAAGGACTTGCTTATTTGGAATAAAATAACCATCTTTTTTAGTGTTATTATTTAATTTTTTTGTAATTTATTACCATTCTAGTTTTTCCTTTTTAATCTTAGCATGATTTCTAACCATAAAGGTTGGACAGGATTATTACTGTCTCTAACTAGACCTTTTCTTTTGAAATCCTCTATCTCTTTTTTGAAATTTTCTATATCATTATAATTATATACCATTTGTTTTACTCTAATTATTTTATTAGGGTCGATTAGGTCTAATTTAACTATACTTTTATTTTTGTGCTAAAATTTTAAGGGGTCATCGCTATATAAATTTTTATATCTTTCGTGTTGCTCTTTTTGAATTTCTTCTTGAATACTAGTTTCTTTAAAGCTTAATGCAATTTCTTGCCTAGTTAGAGAGACTACCTCCTCACCACTACGGATGTAAGCAAAACTGACCAAATTGATTGAACCGAACAAAAATAGCCGTATGTGGTCTATTGTTTAATAAGAATCAGTTTGTGTGGTTTTTAATTTGATTTTTTCTGGTTTTCGATTCAGTGTTTGTTTAAGCACCTTATGTACCGAATTAAACCAAAACCGACCACTTCAATATATATTGTATTTATAATAGATATAAAATTTAATAATATAATGATGTTAATAAGTATAACAAATTATTAATCTCAATTAATTAACATTATCATCTCTATAACCTAAGTTAGGGTACCCTTAGTATATATAATCTTTAACTCTAACTCACTATTCTTGGAGCCTTAGTATTTATTATTATTTTTTTGTTTGTATTTTCGTTAATCTAAAAATTGTAAAGTATTTATTAAATTGATGGATTTGATATGTTTGAAATGGTTGACAAATGACTAATTCAATGTTTCTATATAAATGAGTGACTATACTAAAAAACATTTTTATATAAATGAGTGACTAGACTAAAAAATGGTTTAAATTTAACAAATCCTAAACCAATTAAACTGCACCAAATTGAACCGCTTCCATTGGTGCAGTATAGTGCAATTTGATGGAAGAAGTGGTCTGCGTCGATACTCAAAATAATAAAATCGACATTATAGGTTCGGTCGAAAAATTTACCTAAATATCGACCGTACCGAAACAATTACATCCCTACTCACCATGGTTGCTGCTGACAAAGTCAATGTTGTGATGTGTAACAATTGTTTTTAGTTTTAAGACTTCAATTGGTTTATTGTTATTTGTAAATATAACAAAGTATAATATTTGAGTACAAGGATTGTATAATCTTTAAAAGTTATTTCCTATGATTACATCATATGATGGTTGATCAGTTGCGCAAAATTTAGAAATAATAAAAGGGCTGGAATTAATTTTTATAATTAAATTTTCTATGGTGTCATTATGTATCATCATACTATTATTAGCTATTCAAATTGTACAAGGACAAAATAATCTTCTCGTATAATCCTGTTGATCAAGTTTGCGCTCCTCCAATTGTCATCGCTTTATTACTTGAAAACACAAACGTGAGCTAGCCGGCGGGGGTGTGCCGAAAACCTCTCCGATGCCTAAGTCAGCAAAATAGACAATAGACACAAAAGCTCTGTGTATTTGAGAGTAAAAATTGCCATACCTGTGCATAGGTCTTGTCATGAGTTCTTATAGATTCCGCTTGGTACAATCCTAGTAGGACTCCAGCTCTTCTTAGCAGAGTCCTCCTTGGAATCACACTCCCAAGGATAATACATATCCTGATAACACCTTACTCACTACCAACCAAGTGAGATGGTTGGTACAATCTCAGTAAGACTTTAACTCTCCTTAGCAGAATCCTCATAGGAGTCTCATGCCCAGGGATAATGCTTATCCTTAGAACACCCTCATCACTATAAGCCAAGTGAGATGGCCACACCTTTATGCTCAGACATACATTCCTGACCAAGCTACCTTACCTCGGTCCCCTGCTGCTCGGGTCGTGTGACTGGAAGCCGATCTATTGAATGGCACCTTGCCGAGCTACCATAGCTAAGCCCTCTTTATTGACAACATCACGATCCGATAAAGGACTACCTTCAGATAGTTAAGTCTAAGCCCTAGCAACCCATCTTTGACCGGCCTAGTGTCTTCTTAGCCCAAGATCGAGCTACACCAGCTCTTATCTCGGCTCATTGCGCGGCCCAACTTCCAAAGAAGACTTTTCCTCCGTGCGGCCCTGTGGCCCCCCCCCCAACCCAAAAAAAAAAAAAAAAAAAAAAAAAAGAAGAAGAAGAAGAAGAAGGAGGACAAGTGGTTAGTCTCTATAGTTTAGGATTGTATCTAAGGATATAATCAGTTCGAGACGGTCGGTCTTTATGTAAAATTTTATGCCAAACTGATAATATTACTTTTATTATATTGAGAATCGATACAAATCAAAATTTTCATCAAACAATACCAAGTCAAATAGTTCAACTCGGTGCAGTTTGCGATTCACGACCTTTCAAAATTGAATTGCTTCTTAAATCTGTAGTATAGTAAATAATTTATATAAAAATACTAAATTAACCATTTGTACACTATTCCAATATCCAATCCAACCATTCAAAAAAATATAAACAAAAGAATTAATAAATATTAAGTATTTAAGCTTTTACTGACATAAAGGTGGTGTTTGTTTGGACTTTTTTGAGTCAACTTGTGGCTTCTGGTTTTTGAAAAGCTATTTTAAACTGTTTGGTTAAACTTATTTCAAACAGTTTCTGATTCTAACAACTTATTTTAAGTTAAAAAAGCTGATTCTGAGAAACTGCTCATCTCTTCCTTCTGATTATCAGCTTCTGCTGTGAACATTAATTTACGATTATATTCTTAAATTTTTTTTTATTTTTTTAAAAATAAAAAAAAAAACCCAAATGGACTATAGAATATTATTGTTATTTTTTATGAGAAATATAGACAAGCAGTGAATAATAAAAAATAAAAATTAATTGAAAAAGCTACTTTACAGCTTATTTAACAAACACTACTCAGCAACTTAAATCTATAATCCAACAACTACACTAAACAGATTAACAGCTTCTGATTAAAGTCATAATCTATAATCTGTAATCTGTTTTAACAGCTACACCAAACGGGGCCAAAATTGAAAACAAAATATAATCTGAAAACTAAAGTCTTGGCACCAAAGGAAAATCAAAATTTAAAATCATCACATCATAAGACTAAATCACAAGTCTATCAAGTAAATTTAAAACAAAAAATTTGAAAACGACATAAACATCTGATATAGCTATATAGGCACAGTAGTAACAAAACTTGACTTAAACACATAAGAGTGATAAACTAATAACTTATCACGTTGTTAGTATTTATTGTTAAACCTAGAATATTTAAGAAAAAATAAACATTTAAGTGAATCAATTGTGCTTTGTACTCAACCAACTTTATTACATATCATGTTTCATATGTAAAACTTTTGGTTGGTTTCGGTTTCATTCAGTGCACAAGGTGTGACAACCCTCACTACTGTTTACTGATAACGCCATTGATTAGTGCTAATCTATGATTAAGCATCTTAATTGACTGATTGACTGAAATTCTGAACTGATTAATTGAGTGTGTTAGTTTAAATGCAATTCTATCTGTTGACTGTTAAATGATCTGTTCATGTTTTATGTTTTAAACTGCAAATTGAAGGCCTTATCGGCGGTCGAACCAGAAATTGATTAGTGTTTCGTGCTAATTAGAATTTATGTGATTTTATGGCATGCCTAATTGAAATATGATTTGTTATGGTTAAATTAGATTAAATAAAGCTAAATTACATAAGTTAGACTTATTTACCCTTTTGCCACTTAGTGGCCTATCTCTACAACACTTTGAAACTTGATATTGTATCATTTCATCAGCCCATTTCTTGAGTCCAAAACCGACTAGAGAGAGAGAGACTTAGGAAAGAATTGTTTTCAACAAGTTTTGCTAGGAGAATTAGAAGATTGAAGAGAGGATTCTAGATTTGTGCTCCTACACCTTAAATTGAGACCTAAGGTAGGATATTCATCTCTTGGTTTATGTATTTGAGTTGTTCTTGCATGAGTCTTGGAAGGGTCAGTAATTTAAGGCATGTATTAGCTTAAATTGTTGAATTGGAGCTTAAATCTTGCATACATGTGCATATCATGAAGTTTAAAGTTGTGTTCATGAAAATTGTTACATGCATGTTCATATCATAGTTCTAGTACATGAATTCATCATGTTTTTGGAAGTTTAGACTCAATTGAGCTTGCATTGAAGCTTTGAATTTGGTTGAGCACTTGTATGTCACATTTAAATTATGTTTTTGAACTTTGGATGAAAATTGTGCTCAATTGAACTACCTTTGGGTTTTGATTTCTCAAATTGATCTTTGAAACATGTCATATTATGAGTTTTCAAGTGTTTTCCAGAAAATTAGCCCAAAAGGATCGATTTTGATACATTTAAAGTTGATTTTGAGCTTGAAGGTTCAATTTGGAATTTCCAGAATTTGGACTCACACTCGAGCGGGGAACTTCACGCTCGAGTGTACAACCTGTGTTCGTGCAGTCCGCTCGAGCGGGGAAAGTGACGCCCGAGCGGGAAATGCGTGTATCCAGTACTTTGCATGTGTTTGCAGTCCGCTCGAACAGGGGAATACACACTCGAGCAAGGACTTGTGTCTCACGCTCGAGCGTAGGTCGAGCGCCCATCGAGCGTGAATTTCGTGCATCCAGTACTTTTACAGTTCACTCGAGCGGGGAATTCACGCTCGAGCGGAGGTCTTTTGTCTGCATGTCCGCTCGAGCGGGGAAACCCACGCTCGAGCGGGACCCCTGTTTTCTGAAAATTTTGAAAAGTGTTTTAAAGTGTATCTTTGTATCCTCTTTTCATCCTAGGCATTCCTAGGCCATGTTTAAGACATCTTAATGAGGATATTGATGTAGAACCACACTGAGGCAAATTAGGGATTAAGTTATTATTTTTTCAACTGTGTAGCTTAGTGTGTGTTCATCCTGTAACTGTGTAGGGTTGGCATCCGAGGACGCTTACTAGCCTATCTGTAGCCCAGAACTCTGTGAGTAACAATGTTGTAAAGATAAGTTCAATTGAAATTACTTTCTGAACGAATGACTGAACTGCTTTATGAAATATCACTGTTTACTGAATGAATATTTGTCCTAATTGCGAACTGTATTCGTGGCATCCATAATATTTACTGTTACTGCTACTATTACAGAGATCTCTGTCGGTTCCCATGTTTGGAACCACTACTGTTTACTGATATGATGGTCATCAATTGACTGCTTGGTCTGTTAGGACCTACTGTACTGTTTGCTATTGGATGTACCACTTATGACTGCAATGATCGAATAACTGATATACTGTTGAAATGACTGTTTTCAATACTGAAAGGACATTCATTCTTAACCTCTTTACGCATATGTTATTCACTGGGTTTTAGCTCACTGCTCATATATATATGTAGGTGTTCAGGCACCGGACCGTTGCTAACAGCGTCAGGCTGAGCCCTTGTTTTGTCAAGCCAACCTTTGTGCCTCACTTCGAGGTTCCAGATCTGTTCAAGCTAAGGCTGCTTTTGGGGTGTCTCAGATTTACCCTATCTATCTCTGTTATGTATAGACTAAACAATAATTGTACTGTACTGTTATGGTGGGGACTTGATCCCTAACCTGAATGCCTGTAAATAATGTATGTATGTACTGTTTTTGTACTGAATGTGAATATGTTATAAAAAGTATTTTTGCATACAGACTGTCACAGCTCATTGGACATCTTTTAATTACTATTTTGGCTTTCGCCAGCCCCTGTACTCTGTATTACTGTTTTACTGTTAAGCAGGCCTTCGGTAATCTCGGATTACTGGCCGGTTACGATGCTAAACCCATAAGGGCGGGTTTGGGTCATGACACAAGGTGCCTAAACCGATACCATATCGAAAATCGATTTTTTTTAAAAAAAAACTAAACCAATCAATTCATATTAAAAAATCGACCAAATATAGCCGGTTTAGTTCGGTTTAACTAGTTTGGTTGATTTTTTAGGTTTTGGTGTTGGAATTATGGTTTTATAAGCTTATTTTGAGGCAAATTTAAGCCCAAATTTGAGGGGAATCCACACTTCTTTTGGGGTGGGTCCAAAGAGGTGACGTGTTCCTTGCCGTATGACAAGTCACACGGTGCAAACAATTCGTCAAAACCATTTATCAGTAAATGGGAACTTGACATCGTTTTTGGGTTCGTGAAATAAGAAATTGAAGATTCAAAAGTGGGTTTCCTTTAAATGGTTGTCCTACATTGAAATTTTGAGAGAGCTTATATATGTTTATAAGCTCTAGATGGCAATACTTGTGTTAGACCCCAAGCGGCACCCCAAGTTTGTAGAAGGAAGGAGTTATGGATAAAGTGACCTTTGGCTCAAACCACTACGCACCCCACCGCGGTCCGTCTGCCCGGCCAGCTAAGCCGTGCTGTGCGCAAGTGTAGGTCGGGTCGGTCCTAACATTAATTTATTTGAATTTTTTCAAATTCTTGCAGGAAAATTATTTTAATTTCTAAATGAAATTAATTTAATTTTTGCGCTAAATTTTTCTGTCCAAACAGTGCCCTTTTCCAACAATTTAAACTGTTCTAAACAGTTTAAAAACCGCCCAGCAGTTTCCAACAAATTGAAAATTGTTTTGCACGTGTTCTAGTTTGAATTCATACCTGTTCAGCCTTATAATACCAGGACTTCTCCAGCAGTTTGACATCTTGAAAAATCAAAAAAATTTCTTGTTTCCCTCCAATTTTGCTCTCTTGCATAGATATATTCTTCATATTATTTTTTGGAAAAATTCTGAGAGTATAGAACACAGGTTTGGTTCGCCATACAGATTGTTTGGAGTACTACTACAATCTGTGTAGATCATTATATTTTGAGAGATAGACGTCATTTATCCGTAAGTACTGAAGCAGGGCAAATCTGTCTTAAGGACAGAGTGTCACACACTTAACTAGATCTATTTTGTACTTTTTATTTCGGTAAATAAATTCTGTAAGTAATTTATTTTTATTTGTTTGATTTGGTTTCAAGTTATTTATTTTACACAGAAGATTGATCCAACAATCCTAAGGCAGATTCAGATTATTCTGTTTATACATAATTTTTCGTTTGTGTGACAACCGCCTCTTTAATTATGTAAAGTAATTATATTAATTATATGCTTATTGCTAATCGTGTGATTATGTGTTATGTGAGTTATGTGCCATATGATAGATGCTTGTATTGATTGATATTGTAGTGTTATTGTGAACAGATATGTAGCGTCATAGATTTAACCTGTCTGAATCACTAATTTTACCAAATTAAAATTTAATAATAGAATATGAAATTAGAGCCTAATTCATATTAGGAAAATTAAAAATAGTTTTATTTAAGTTATAATGTTGGAGATTAGTTTAATTTAAATGAGATTGATTAATTTAAGTAAAGTTGATTTTAATTAATTGAATTAATTGAAATATTGAAAGAAAAATAAAAGAATTGAATATGATAAACATATATAAGTGTCTTACTCAACTATGCATCCATGTAATTGGGATATAGAGTATAATGGCCTTATGTTGAATAGAATCAGCCACGTAGAGAGAGAAGGGAGAAGATTGTGAGAGAGTAAGACTTCAACAATTCAACAAGAAGAAGAAGAAGAAATAAAGAGTTAGAAGGAAAGTAGAAAGTTAGCTTGAATCTGTTAGATAATGTCTCAATGGGATCACATAATTAAATGTGGTGTTA
>NW_021026757.1:447363-461883 GCF_004153795.1 Camellia sinensis | reverse complement strand
CCTTGGACCCACTTTCTTAGACTTTTAACCACTTGGTTGTGTTGTACACACATAGGAGTACCTCCCCAGTTGCTGGCCGGCCAGAAAATCTCATTGAACCTTTTGACCCCTAGCCGGCCGGCTAGGGGGTGTGGCCGGCCGGCCACCTGCAACAAAAGTGATAGGCCGGCCGTGTTCCTTGCACTGTGCACTTTACAGCTGTGGGGCAATATCCCCCAGACAAGATCTTTATCCGGGGGATATTTTGTGGGGGAGTTTTACTCTCCTTTTCCCCCACCTTTACACCCCTTCTTTGGCCTAAATAGCAAGCAACCCTTGTAGTGTTTGAGGGTTAGAAAAATTGTTCTTCAAGTCTCCATATTCAACTCCATCTCCATAGCTCTCATTTCTTCAAAAAACCCTAAGTCCCTAACCATCATTCCTTCTACACCACCAAGCTCTACCACCACCATCTCATTTCCAGCAACAAGGAAGGGCTCTCAAAGGCCAAAGAAGCTGCAAATCCATCCAAGAAGCAACAAAAGTTTGAATCTTCAAGGGTAAGTAATACTTTTACCCTTTTGACCCTTTTTCTTGATCTATTTCTAAGCCCCACTTGCTTTTTGTTTCAAGCTCCGGCCCTAACTGAAAAGGGCCCTATTTTGAGCTCATCTTCACTTTTTATTAAGGGCTCAACCCTTTTTGAGCCCTCCATGACACACTTGCTTCATTGATCCTCTTGTATGTCATAGTTTTGCATGCTATTTGTGACCCATGAGCAATTTATTTTTGAGCATGTTGTAAACTGACATTAGGCTTATTTTGATCCCCTCTTCAACATTGGAGAAGGGCTCAACATTGTTTGGTGTCTCCATATGTCACTTGTAGTTATATCCCTTATTTGGCCCCATTTTTGCATAAATTGGCAGCCCCCTTTGCTTCTGTTTTTGGACCTTGGTCCGAACTGAAAGTGGCCTTATTTTGGCCTATACTTCATGTTTCATTAACATTTTTTTTCTGTTTGGTGATTATTTTTTATACTTCATGTTATAGCACCTTTTGAGCCTTGTTTTGCATCACATTTTTAGCATATTTTTATACTGATTTTGAGGCTTCCATATACTTTAAATGTTCATATTTTTGGTCCATCTTCAATCTCATTTTCATTGCATTCTGTCATCGCCTCGGTTTATGTGCCCGTGTGCACGCACTTCGAGGCATCTCATTTTCATTGCATTCTGTCATCGCCTCGGTTTATGTGCCCGTGTGCACGCACTTCGAGGCATCTCATTTTCATTGCATTCTGTCATCGCCTCGGTTTATGTGCCCGTGTGCACGCACTTCGAGGCATCTCATTTTCATTGCATTCTGTCATTTTCTCGGTTTGCGTGCCCGTGTGCACGCATTTCGAGGCATTTCATTTTTATCCGCCGGCATCCTATGTGAGTGTGGCTGAGGCTCACTCATGTTGGTATAAGCCCATTTGTCATTTCCATGTCATTTCATCACATTTCATCATTGCCTCGGTTTGCGTGCCCGTGTGCACGCATTTCGAGGCACTCTTTTTTTATCCGCCGGCATCTTATGTGAGTGTGGCTGAGGCTCACTCATGTTGGTATAAGCCCATTTGTCATTTTCATGTCATTTCATCACATTTTATCATTGCCTCGGTTTGCGTGCCCGTGTGCACGCATTTCGAAGCACTTCATTTTTACCCGCCGGCATCCCATGTGAGTGTGGCTGAGGCTCACTCATGTTGGTATAAGCCCACTTGTCATTTTCATGTCATTTCATCACATTTTATCATTGCCTCGGTTTGCGTGCCCGTGTGCACGCATTTCGAGACATTTCATTTTTATCCGCCAGCATCCTATGTGAGTGTGGCTGAGGCTCACTCATGTTGGTATAAGCCCATTTGTCATTTCCATGTCATTTCAAATCATTTTGCCATTGCCTCGGTTTGCGTGCCCGTGTGCATGCATTTCGAGGCATTTCATTTTTATCCGCCGGCATCCCATGTGAGTGTGGCTGAGGCTCACTCATGTTGGTATAAGCCCATTTGTCATTTTCATGTCATTCCATCGTATTTTGCCATTGCCTCGGTTTGCGTGCCCGTGTGCACGCATTTCGAGGCACTTCATTTTTTATCCGCCGGCATCCAATGTGAGTGTGGCTGAGGCTCACTCATGTTGGTATAAGTCCATATCATGTTTCCATCTCATTCTCATTGCATCATATCATCGCCTCGGTTTGCGTGCCCGTGTGCACGCATTTCGAGACACATATCATCGCCTCGGTTTACGTGCACGCGTGCACGTATTTCGTGGCATCTCATTTTTCACAGCATAGTGCATACTAGGTTGTATCTTAGATTGCATTCTGTCATTTTCTCGGTTTGCGTGCCTGTGTGCACGCATTTCGAGGCATTTCCTCTTCATAGCATTCTGTGTATGTTAGGATTATATCTTAGTTGCATTTCATGCATATCATGCATATTGCATCGTGTCCAGAATAGGAGTTAGCCCGGGCACGGGAAACGAGGTACATTTCGTACTCCGAGTGATGGAATGTGTTTCAATTCCCAGTCACCGACACTCCGGATTATCCATGATGGAGTTAGGTTTTAGCTGTGTTTTCATGAGCATTCATTCTATATTGAGTTGTGCAATTCGACTCATCGGCCATCATGCCTCGGTATGGGTGATTGGTGGCACGAGGATCGAGGCATGCATATATTTGTGAAAATACATTGCTATGCCCCCTTCCTGCTCTTTGTTGCAGCAAAATGAAGAATCAGCAACTTTTCGGAGTCTGGCACGCTTTCCAAGAACAACTGCTAAACAGAGGCTAATTGGGGCATCCCGGTGGATTTCCGCGCAAAGCAGCCGGACATGCATCATCCATCAGAAGCAAGGCAGTCCCTGGCTTGCATGCCAGTTTTATTTACTTTCTTAGTTAATTTGTTAATTAATTAGGAATTTGTATATTTTTCGGATTGTAATATTTGGACTGTAATTATTTATTCGGGACTGTATATTTATTCAGACCCTCTGCGAGAGGGCACAACTGTAATAAGTGTGCGTGTGTGTGTTGTATGTCTTCCAACCCCACGTCTTTCTTCCCTTTTATTTATCCGCTTATGATGGTTAGATTAGGGCATATTTCAATTAGCATACAGTATGATAGCATGTTTGCATTCATTCATCTGTTTTGCATGCACCGGGCTCGGCGCACCATACTAACTGCATCGTACTTTCAATTCCAAATTGAATACATGTTAGTGATGCATGTCTTCCAACCCCCACTTCTTTCTCCCTTTTACTTACCTGCTTTTGTTGGTTAGTTTTAGGTCATTCTTCAATTAGCATCCTTATGCTTATCATGTTTGCATTCATTCTTTATCCTTGCATGCACCGGGCTCGGCGCATCATTCTAACTGCATTTGTATTTCAATTCCAAATTGAATACATGATAGTTGTAGCATTTCATATGCCATCTTAGAATAGCCGAGCCAGCTATAGTTGCATTTTGCATGTGTTGCATTAGGCATTTTTGTATGCTTAGGATCATGCATGATTTCTAATGTAGTTTCTATTTTGGCTTGGAGTACTCGGTAAGTTCTATGCTTTAGCGTCCTTGCATGCGTGTGAGTGACTGCCATAAATAGCATGCTTACCATGAGGCTATGTGCTTATGTGATATAACTGCCTGGATGCCTGTGGGTGAAGGTTGGGTAACTTAAATTGGAATAAATCATCAAATATTTTAAGCCTACTTGCGAGTAGCAAACCATCTTTCAAATAAACAAACATGAAATGTTATGTTCCAATTCAAGCAACTCAGTCTATACTTATATGCTGTGTGCATCACATAGTAACCTAGGCTAATAACCGGAATAAGAACACACAAAGATAAGAACACATAACGTTTTCAAAATTGGATATCACGGTTAGTAGAGGCCGGTCTTCGGATCGGGCGAAAGGGGGTGCTCATAGCTGACTTTCCCCGATCGTACCCAAGCTCCCGAGCCGAGACAACTCCGGTGATGACGGACATGTGGCCTTCGGCACCGAGTCAGGGTTTCCTAAATTCCCCCATTTTAAAATATTTAGGTGGCGACTCTGTATCTGGCAAAGCCAGTCCATGTTTGGCACTTCTTTTCAAAAATCTGTTTCTCAAAACGATTTGCCAGATTTGGACTCTTTGGTTCAGACTTAGAACCGTGACGACAAGTCGAGTCCGACTTGTAGTGAGAAGTCGAGTCCGAGCTGTAGCGAGGTCCCCCGCGGGCTTGTTACAGGACTCTTTGGTTATTTATCAGTTTTGCACTGCACTTTGCGAGATTAGATTCAAAACCGTGACATGAGTCCGAACTGTAGTAGCTAAGAACACAAGCGATTCGCGCCCTCGCAGCGCAGAGAGCGGAGTTCTCGGGCGGTCTACAGTTTTTGGCGACTCTGCTGGGGATTTAGAGAACTTGACTCGAACTTATGATATCTTGTTTTGATTATACTTATGTGTCTCTTTGCATTTCATTTGCATTGGTACGCCTAAGATACTGTGTTCGCCGTCTGCTATTCCTGAACGGTTAGCTGGAGGCCACGTGCCATAAGGTTGACCGGTTACCGGCTCTGCTACGATGGGAACACAAACCTCGGTTTTTCACCGAGGCACCCTTTTTGACCATTCGACCTAGTGCATATCGAAATCCATAGTGACCATTCCAAACTAGGACAAGTTGCTCATCCGGTTGTAGGTTGTTTGAAACCGCTGCGTGCGTAGTGAAACCCTAGCTCCTAACAAAATAGGACAAGGAAACCCTACCCCAACACAGGAGTGTTTTGGCTCTTACTTGCATGATATTTGCTGTCAGAGTGTGTCTCTACAGGTTGTATGTATCAGCTTGGTTAGCGTTTAAATACCTGAGGTATGGTCGTGAGAATCCCCATTTGTACATGATGCCAACGATAATGACATAATTAGACGATCGAGCCTTGATTTTGTTGGCATGCTATTTATTCTCTGGTAAGACTCCCTATTCTAAGAATGGGATGATGTCGTGGGCCCATGGGATAGGCTCGTCCTGGAGCAAGTGAACCTTCTGTTGGGCTAGTGAAATGACTGGGTGGGTAAGGTATTCAATTAGGACATCGTGGCTGATGTCGGATTGTGTAGACTTGGCTTTCGTCATGCCCCCTTTGGGAGAGCTCGAATTTGTCCTATAGTTCGGACTCCTATCACGGTTCTGAATCTAGTCTCACAAAGTACAATGTGAAACTGATAAACACCAAAGATTCTAATCCGGCAAATCATTTTGGAAAATCGATTTTAGATCAAATAATGCCAAAACTAGGTCAAATAATGCCACCTAAATATTTTGTTTTTGGGAAATTTAGGAAACCCGAACTCGTGCCAAAGGCCACGTGTCCATCATCACCAAATCTGCCTCGGCTTGAGAACTTGGGTACGAGAGGGGAAGGTCCTGAAATGAGCACCCCCACTCGTCCAATCAAAGGATCGGCCTCTACTAATCATGATATGTTGTTTTATAAACACATGTGTTCTTATTCTGATTATTAGCTAATTTTACTATGTGACACACACACAAGTATAGACTAAGTCGTAAGACTTAGAACAAATCAACTCATGTTTGTTTTTGAAAATGGTTTGAAAGTGCCACCCTCAAGTGGGCTAAAGCGTGGATTTGCCACCCTTAAGTGGGCTTAAAACATGATGATTTGCCACTTTGCAAAGTGGGCTTAAAACTCACATTCGATGAATTGTTCCAATTCAAGCAACAAAGCCTTCATCCATAGGCATTCATGCAGTTAATCACTTAAGCACATAGCCTTATGGCAAGCATGCTATCATGGCAACACTCACACTCATTCAAGTATGCTAAAGCATAAAACTTATAGTGTACTCCAAGCCAAAACAAAAGCTAGTTAGAAATATGCATGATCCTAACTATACAAAATGCCTAATGCAACACATGCAATAATGCGACTAATAGACTCGGCTATCTAAGATGGCATATGAATGCAACAATTTGATAACATGCTTTGAAACACGTATTCAAATAAGTATTGAAATACAATGCATTTTGAATGATGCGCCGAGCCTCAGTGCATGCAAGATAAATGAATGATGCAAACATGCAAGCATAAGGTACACTAATCGAAACATGACCCTAATCTAACCATCCAAAGCAGTTAAATAAAAGGGAGAAAGACGTGGGATTGGAAGACATGCACACACGCACGCACGCACACTTATTACAACATTGCGCCCTCTTGAAGGAGGGTCCGAATAAATAAGCTAAGCTAGACTAAGCTAAGCTAATTATTACAAAACAACTAATTAACTATTCTAGCTAATTAATTATTACAACACAATCGAATAACTAGCTATGCTAAGCTAATTAAAATATTACAAAACAGCTTAAACTAATTAATTACAACACTTGTAATAATCAACTACAACTAGCTAATAAAGCAATGAAGTGGCCTCACGGGCGAGGGAGACATGCATGCTCATTTGGCTTCCTCTCGAAAATTCATTGCCTTGCCCTCGGATGCCTCTGTTTGCACTCTCCTTGATCGCTGAACATAGAACCAACTTCCAGACTGTTTCTGCTTCAAAACAGGAACACTTTGCACAAAAATGGACTGGTGGCCGGTCAGCCACAAAAAGTGGCTATTGGCCACCTTAACTGGCCAGTCGGTAATTTCAGGTGGCCGGTCGGCCACCCCTTTTTCCAGGCTTCTGGTTTTTCTGCAACAGAGAGCAACAAAGACAAAGCAATGTATTTTTCAAGAAATGTGTGTACTGCCACTCTTCTCATCATTTCTCAAGCTCAAAGGAGTATGGCGCTTGGCTCTCAAGCCACCAATCAAGCATCTCAATGCATGATGGCCAAAGAACCAAGCTTGTACAAGCTTAATGAATGCATAAATAAGACTCTAAGGACCATCACCCTATCATGCATAATCAAGGGGGACGACGACCAAGAAACGTGACACGTTTCATCACTTTGAGTATGAAACGTCCCCTATTTCTTGTGTTTGGATTAACGTCCGTTCCAAATGCATGGAATGAAACACAACATGCTTATCTTGGTCATGTTTTACTTGTCCAATTTTATTTACTCATTTTAGCATTACTAAGTCATTCTTTAACCGGTTAAGTCCAAGGTGATTGTCCTCTAATGAGAGAAGGGTCAACCAAAGGATGATTTAAGACATGAGAGAGATCATGCCTTTGGCTAGGAGGAACCCTCAAAAGAAGGTTAAAGCCATTGAGCACAAGCTCTATCTCAAGCTTAAACACAATCATAAGGTTAACCAACCCTCAAAACAAATGGAAAAATGAAGAAATGAGGAAGGTTGCAGACTTTGCAGTGCTGAAATAGCATGAAAAATGGCACCAAATCATGCAAGCAACACATACAATACATGCTCAAAAGAAAAAAAACACTAAACTAGTGAAGAGCACTACACTAGAGGCATGCAACACAATGCTCAATTGACCAAACCAGCTCTAGATAGAGTTGAAATATGCCAAAACAGTGGCGAAAACATGCTGAGATTGAAGCATAAAAAGCTAGAAAAATATGCTCGCATGTTAGTTTATAAAGAAGGCTCAAAGCACAACTCTCAAAAGCAATGAAAGAGTAAATTACATGCGCACATGACAGAGGTTATGATGCTGAAATTACATGCAAAATGAGGCTACAACATGCACACAACTCAAATACTTCATGCTCAAAGCCTCAAAACAATGGACTAGTGAAGACCATTACACTATAGCCATGCAAACCAAGCCTCGAAGGACTTAATCGACCCAAAACAGATTTAAAGCATGTCAAAACAGTAGCTAAAATGTGCTGGAGTCAAGCTAACACAAACTATAATGATGGGCTAACTCATTAGGCATGTTAGACTAGTAAGCCCAATTGCACTACAAGTGCAAGAAGCAAACAACAAGTGCTCCAACGAACCAAAAACAGAGTTAAGACATGCCAAAATAGAGCCTAAAACAAGCTTGAAATAAGCTAACACAAGCCATAAAAATATGTTACTTTGTAATGCTAACTAGGCATAAAAGAGAGAGACAAGGAGGGAAGGCTAACTGTAGACGTGCCCGAACGTCCCAGCCCTGCACGCGAAGGCGCAAAATCCATTTTGTTTATTAACTACTACAGTTCAAACTCAATGTCACGGTTCTGAATCTAATCTCGCAAAGTGCAATGCAAGACTGATAAATCACCAAAGAGTCCAAATCCGGCAAATCGTTTTGGAAAACTGAATTTTATAAATAAGTGCCAAACATGGACTGCTTTTCCAAATACAGAGTCGCCACCTAAATGTTTTTTTTTTTGGAAAATTTAGGAAACCCTGACTCGTTGCCTAAGGCCACGTGTCTGTCATCACCAAAGTTACCTCGGCTCGAGAACTTGGGTACGAGAGGGGAAGGTCATGCAATGAGCGCCCCCGCTCGCTCGATCAAAAAGATCGACCTTTACTAAGCATGATATTTTGTTTTTGAAAACACATGTGTTCTTATTCCGGTTTATTAGCTAGCTTAGTACATGATGAGCACAACATACAAGTATAGACTAGATCGTCTAAGTTGGAACAAAACATCTCATGTTTGTTTGAAAATGGTTGAAGGTACTACTCGCAAGTAGGCTAAGACGTGGATTTGCCACCCTCAAGTGGGCTTAGAAAACATGATTTTGCCACTCTCAAGTGGGCTTAAAGCTCGTATTTCGATGAATTGTTCCAATTCTAGTAATCCAACGTTCACCCACAGGGATTCAGGCAGTTATATCACATAAGCAAATAGTCTCATGGCAGCCATGCTGTCATGGCAACACTCACACTCATGCAGGGTGCTAAAGCATAAAAGCTTACCTAGTACTCCGAGCCAAAACAATAGCTAGTTAGTAATCAATGCATGATCGTTGCTATGTTTAAGATGGCTAATGCAACACAAGCAAAATGCAAATAGAAATAGGCTCGGCTATTCTAAGATGACATATGAGATGCAACTTGATAATCATGTATTGAAGTAGGAATTGAAATACAATGCAGTTAGTATGATGCGCCGAGCCTAGTGCATGCAATACGAATGAATGGATGCAAACATACGAGCATATGAATGCTAATTGAAACATGACCTAAAACTAACCATCATAAGCGGTTAAGTAAAAGGGAGAAAGACGTGGGGTTGGAAGACATTCACACACTCATGCACACTTATTACAAAATTTGCCCTCTCGACGGAGGGTCCGAATAAATAATACAAGCCAACTAATTAACTAACTATCCTAGCTAATCAATTATTACAAAACCTTAACTAATTATGCAATTTAATTAAGTTACAAAACCAACTAATTAAGAAAAGAAAGAAGCCGAATCAAGCTGCCACAGCTCTGCCTCGAAATGATAAATGATGCATGCTCGGTCGCGTCCTCTCGAAAATCCGTTGCCATGCCTCATGTTGCCTCTGTTTGCACTGTTTTAGACTTTTGAAAACTGTGAAAATCTTTGTGATGTTTCTGAACCACCTCATGGACATGATGAGAGGCCATCGGCCAAAATATATGGTCATCGGTAAAGGGAAAAGGGTCATCGACCGCTTTTGAGTCCATCGGCCAAAAATTGTTACCCGATTGGCACTCCAGATAGCCGATCAGCCATTTCTTCCTACAGATTGCTCCTTTTGCTGTAGCAGAGTACAAACATAGGCATGGCAATACATTTGCAAGAAAATGTTGTGCAAATACACCCCTTATCATGTTTGAGACTCAAATGAGTGTAGTGTTCGACTCTCAAGCCATCAATCAGGCATTTCGATGCATGATGGCCAAAGAAACCGAATGGCACAAATCAATATGGAATGAATGCACAAAAACATATAAATGCCTCACACTCTATCATGTTGGGTCAAGAGTGTCAGCAACTGAGGATTGAGGCACGTTTCATCACTTCAAAATGTCCCTCGTTCCTCGTGTTTGGTTTGACACTCCACACCAAACACAACGCAATGCATGCAACATGGAGGAGCTATACAATGCAACATAAGCATGCCAAATGCAATATGACTCAAGCATGCACACAAGGCTAAGGTAACAAGCATGCCAAATGCAATGAAACCTAGACATGCAAACATGCAATGTACCAAGCATGCAACAACATGCAAAAATCATGCAATGCGACAAGCATGCAACAACATGCAATGCGACAAGCATGCAACAACCACAAAATGGAACAAGCATGCAACGACATGCAAGATGCATACAAAATGGAGTTAAACCGTAGATGGACAGACCTCAACCATGCCAAAAACAGTGGCCAAAATGTTGAATTCATGGCATGAAATGCACATACAAACATGCATACACTTTGGTTCGCAAACAAGGTATGAAGACAACAACTCTCAAGCATGAGCAATGAATGAAAAGCATGGATGTATGACAATACTATAGGCCCTGAAATTATGCATGGAATGGTGCCAAACCACTCACATAAGACAAGCATAGCATGCAAGAAAGCTCAAAACTTGAAACTAGCTCAAGGGACTTAAACCATGGCCATGCAAAGCAAGCCTCAAAGGGCCAAGGGCTACCAAAATATTCCCAAGGTAGGTCAATACAAGACCAAAAACATGCTCGAACCTAGCCAACACAAGCTAGAACAAAACACCAAAAGCATGAAGCATGCAAGGCTAACAAAGGGGTGTTACACTACACCTATTACATGTCACTAGAGATGCCCTAGGTCCAATATAATCACTAGTTTGCCCCTTATTTCATCTAATGCCAAGTTGTTTTGTAGAAAAATGAAAAACTTAAGCTGAATGAGAGAACATCATGTGGAGTCACACTCTTCAATATTATTTATATGTGAAAATATTACTAAAAGTACAAGAATACCCCTTCTAAACTATTGTTAACATATTAACTAACGAATGCGTTTCTTAAATTTAAGAGTATAATATTTTTTCCATGAAATATATGATGGTTTCTTCCAGAAATTGCAATATGTGCTTAGCATTTCTATCATTTAAAAACAATTGGGTAAATATTGCTGATACTAGTCCCTGACCAATCACAGGAAAAATCATCTGTCTTTCTGGCCCTCCTGGAGTGGTCAAAACTAGCATTCGTCGTCCTATTGCATGTGCTTTGAATCGTAAGTTCTACCAATTTTTTGTAGGAAAATTGTCTGATGTTGCTGAAATCAAGGTAGATCATAACTTTTGAAACTGGGATAAACATTATTACATGATTAAACATTGTTATTATGTAGATATCATTTTGTATTATGAACTTCCAAAACTACATGTAGGGGCATTGTCGAACCTACATTGGTGCAATGCCAGGAAAGATGGTTCAATGCTTGAAAAATGTGGGAAAAGCTAACCCTCTTGTGCTGATTGATGAAATTGACAAGGTATGGCAGGCTTAATAACATCGACAACTAAATGGCTTTGTGTTCTGGTACTCTTTTAGAGTTCAGGATGGGTTTTCTTTGGTTGTAGAGCACAACTGCATGTCTAATATGGATAAAATTGGTTTTCGACTGACTATTGAAGCTTCCAAATATTTGTGATGATTATTTGTAGTACCATCTTAGAAATGACTTTTTTGTTTTTCATTGTAGCAGTTGGGAAGAGGATATGCATGTGATTCGACAAGTGCTATGTTGGAACTCCTTGATCTAGAGCAACATGCAAATTTTCTAGATCGCTGTCTTGATGTTCCAATACACTTATGAAAGGTTAGTTATTGTGGTGGGGGGTTTCCATCCATGATATTTGTCTTACAAGTGGAGGTTCTTATTTTTCCCAAGTGTTCTACTGAAAACTACCAATTCATAGGGTTGTGTTTGGAATGTTTAGCTTCATCATCAGTTAGTCTAGACCCAACTCTAAACCTAACAAGCTTCATCAAATTGCCCCATTGTTTCTGTTATATTTCTGCATGTTAGTGTAATTTTCATAATGAAGTAATCTAAGATAATTGGATGTCAAGATTCATGTGGACTTTTAGTCTTTTTTTTAGCTAGTAAATGTATAAATTCAGTAAGAAAGGCACCAGGGAGTGGCCAACCGTTGTACAAAAAAGCTACAACATTCTATACATAAAAACCTATGGAATTTTAGCCATTTGGGCCTACGTGCTGAATTGTGATAATTTCAATATGTTTTAGTTCAACTTTTTGTTTATTTATTAAAGAAAGGAATTTTCTTATGCTTTTCCTTTTTTTCCCATTAATAGAGAAATAGACAATGACACATCCGCATGCGCACCCAGATATTTTCCTTTTTCCTTAATGAGTAAAAGATAGACAGAGACGCACACCCACACGTACATGACTCTTATATCTCAGCCAAGGAACAAAATTTTGTTTTGTTTTCATCATAACGGTCGAAATGTTTTTGTTTCCTAGGAAACCAAAATGAAAAATTAGTGGAATATTGAAATTCCCTATTTCTAAACATATTGAAACAATGAGTCGTTTCAACACCTATTATGATGTCTAATAATGGTCATTTCTATTTGTGTCTTTTTGTCAAAATCAAAGATTTGATAACAAAAAAATTTGTTAGAGAATCATGAAACTAGAAAGGAGAAGAGAATAGATAGAGAGGAGAAGGTGGAACAAGCACGATTAAGTCACTTATTCTCTTTTTTTCTTGTTGCCAAGTAGTTTTTTTCTTTTAAATGAAGATTGTTGCCAGTGCTTTTTTCTTATCTTTTCTTTTCTTTTCTTTTTTTCATCTCTACTAGACTACTACTAGAATTTTGTTAAAATCCACCTACTTCACCCACTTAAACCTACTCCACTAAACCTAACCCACTACACCACTACCACCTCCACTTCACCTACTCCTTACCTACTACACACTCACCCTCTTCTATATATAGGAATCATGAATCATTGTAATAAATACAACATTAATCAATAATACATCATTTTTAACATGGTATCAGAGCAGGTTTAGAACCTAATATTTTCGCTTCCCCGGCGGGCGGCAAACTCACCTTAGCTGCCCGCCGGACCTCAATCTAGTCCGCTTATTTTCTACACATACCTTCACTCCGCTGCCAGAAAGTCATAGCTGAACTCTTCTTTGCCTCACACATATTTGTTCATCAATGGCGACATCGAGCCACCATCATCGTCTCCTCCTCCAAGTGTCAATCCTCCTCGGCCTTCTCGCCCTCTCCGCATTCACGGTATGGAAGAAGAACACTCCATTTCTCTACGATCTGATCATTTCGCACTCACTCGAATGGCCATCTCTCACTGTCCATTGGCTTCCATCGCCTCCGCTACCCGTCTTCACAGATGGATTATTCGCTGTACACAAGCTGATTCTAGGGACCCATACATCTGATGATTTCCCAAACTTCCTCATGGTCGCCGATGCGCATCTCCCCCTTAATCCGGCCACGGCTCCGGTGACTGATCCCGACCACGACTCTGCGATTCCCAAGGTTGAGATAATACAAAAGATATATGTTGACGGTGAAGGGAATAGGGCACGCTGTATGTTTCAGAATCCATCTCTTGTTGCAGCGAAGACTAGTGGATCTGAAATGTATGTATTTGACTGTAGCAAACACACAATGAATGAGAAGGGGAGGGATCTGGACATGCATTTTTTGAGCTGCTGAGGGATAGAGCATAATGGGTGTTGATCATGTTGTTGACTGTTATACCCACCACACACACACATACCCATACACAACACAACAGACACATTGGCTACACAGCACATGCTCCGCCCTAGACACACGCACACAGCACTCACCACCACACCCAGCTTTTCTTTTTTTTTATCACCCTCCAACCCCACTCAACTTTCTCTTATTTTAATATATATATATATATATATATCTATGTTTATTTTAATATCTTGCACATCTCTTGCACAGACCATCCTCCTCTTCTCTCTCGGGGGGATACACAGCATGATTTTAAAGAATAAAAAATCCCACTACCCAAAAGCAGCTCCTCAAACATGGCTTTAACAACAATATTAGATGCCCAACATGTGTAGTGGCGGGCCCCATCTCCAATCAAACCACTATGCAAAACCCATTGCTGGTAGTGTGCAAAAAGAAAACCCAAACTATGGGCTGGTGTTTTTGACCAAAACCGTGGACCCACAAGTGTATGCCTCCACCCATAGAAACAGATTTTCTCTCTCCCTTTAAACCCCCTCTTTTCCTTTTTTTTTTTTAATTTTAATATTGTCCACTCACTCTTCTTTTATTTAAACATAAAACCACTCTTATCTTCTTTTTTTTTTTTATTCCATTCTCCCAACACACCCAGCCTCCTCTGATTTTTACTTTCTTTATTATATATATATATATATATATGTTTATATATTATCCTACCATACCAGGCCTCAGACATCACCTCTGATTTTTCATATCTTTATTTTATTTCCTTCTACACACAAACCAAAACAACCACCAAAAAAAAAAAAAAAAAAAAAAAAAAAAAAAAAAAAAAAAAA
>NW_021026757.1:409261-437123 GCF_004153795.1 Camellia sinensis | reverse complement strand
GTTGGGTATTCAGATACCAGCAGGAACCCTGCATCAATTTGCTTGATGACCTCTTCTTTGATCTTGAGAGCCCAGTCCGGGTGGATCCTTCTGAGTTTCTGCTTAACAGGTCGGGCCTCTGGGTCAAGAGGGATCCGGTGCTGTACAATCTCAAGATCGATTCCAGGCATGTCGTCGCAGGACCACGCGAAAACATCTTTGAAATCTTTTAATAAAGCGACTAAGCGCTTGCGCTCCTCCGAAGACAACGTGGACCCGATTTGGACCAGTCGCGAGTCCTTCTCAGTACCAACATTAATTTGGGTGATTTCATCAACCAGCGGTTTAACAAACCTCTCATGTTCTTGATCTAGCAAATATTTCAAAATCGGGGGAATTTCTTCCTCGTCGTTTTCATCGACATTTTAAAAGTCCTGATTAATACAATAAATCAAAGGCACATAAAAGTACTCGAAGGCCACAGCAATTTCATTCTCATTAATCATTTCTAAGTCGCCTGATTCCTCTGTTACAAGAGGCTCAAAGGAAAAAGAAAAAGATGACCTAGACAGGACTGTGGCATCCGGGTTGTCACCCCCAGGAATACCGGACTCGGACTCAGACTCAAACGAGTTGGAACATAATTCTGACTCTACAGACTCGGTGGAATCAGATTCTGGCTCACAACCTGACCCGGTGCTGCTCGATAAGAATCCCGCATCGTACTGCCAGACGAGGGAGGGTGCGATGGACGTATCCAGAATGTTTGAAGATGGGCTCGTAGCCGTTTCATTCCCAATCATGGACACTGATTTATCCCCCAAGCATTCATGTACGATCGGAGGATCTAAAAGTAGACAAGCCAGTGCTACCTCCATTTCAATCTCGGTGCTTTCGAAATTCTCTTCCTTACACTGCTCAGTCTCAGCTGATGGGTCTGTCTGCTCTTTGGCAACATCATTCCCGGACAACTGCAAGTCAAAGAAGATCTCAAATCCCAACAGGCGCCTCTTTTCTGCGTTTAGCCATGGCTCTGAAAGCTGCAGAACGGAAAGTCTTCCCCCTCCCGAACAAAGCGTCCGTTCAGGGTGCCCTGGATAGGCCGATGCATCAATTCATAATGCTTCCCGGTCTACTTGGCTCTAGCTCTTCCGGCCATTTCTTTGCCCTTCCTCACCTAGCCCTCTTTGGTAGGCAAATAACCTAAGCCAAGGTATGCGGGTTGTGCGCCACTTCGGCCGATATTGTAATGCCCTTCCGGCCACTTTTTCCTAGTCCCATCCCAGGGATGTGCTGGAGCTTGTATTTCTAAAATGTTGCGCTTCCCCCTCCGACATGCTGGCCACTTCCCCCTCCAACGCTCGCATTTCGTTAAATGTTGCGCTTTTCGATAAACCGAGCAAGGACAAAGTGGAAATGAATGAAAGAGAGATGAGATCTTTGAAAAATATTTCAAAACACCTTACTTAGGGGTTTGGCGTTGAATAAAAGAAGAGAAGGGAGAAGAAACCCAGTTGGGGAAGAAAATGGGCATGAACCATTAAGAGAGAGACCAGCAGTCCTCGCTGAATCAGGCCTATTCATTTGCATACTTGGATTTCAGCTATGAGGCCACCACCATTGGAAATCTTACTTCTGGGGCTTCATTTTTCACTCAAGAATCTCCTAAATCCAAGTCTAGACAGGGGAGATATGGTTGATTGAAGTAGGGCATCACTCCAATTGGACCAAATCTGCGCGGCTTCACCAAAACAAGAATAACTTTTTTCACAAGAGGAATTTTGATGCAAGGCTGATGCCATTGGAAAGCTAATTTCTGGGGCTTCAATTTGGACACCTGGCCGACCACTTTTGGACTTCCCAATCACTAGCCGACCACCTTTCTTTCCGGCAGACCAATTTTTTGTCCTGAAAAACCAGAAAAAGTAGCAGGCCGACCAGAAAAGGTGGTCGGCCAACCACCTAAACCTTTTGACCTGGTCTGACCACCTGAACTAGTCGGCCAGCTTTCTCCTTTTTGTCTCAATGAGTTGAAGCCAGTTGTGCCAGCTGGAAGCCTCAGAATGCATCCTCCATACACGTGTGTATGGAGGATGTTTAAGCTAGCTTTTAAGCTTCTTGGAGAAGCTTTAGACCTTCTCCTCTATAAAGGAAAGGGCCCTCTTCCATTGCTGGGGTTCAGAACCTGTTTTGAGCATACATACACTTTCCCTCCATATCTCTATATTCCAAGCTCCAAAAACCCTTGTTCTTGGTCCCATTGCACTACACCTCCAAGCACAACACCTCCATTATCAACCTAAGCACCTAGGAGCTCATTTTCAGAGGTTGGAGAGTTCCTATTTTGGTCCAGAAGCTGCTGGCCCTCTGCTCTACAAGGGTAAGACACTAGTTCCCTCTTTTGGCCCTTATTTTGCTTCATTGTTTAGTCTTACTTGCAAGCATTTTTGGGTTTCGTCATAAACTTAAAAAAGTTTTTTTTTGATCTTATAAACATGTTTTTTTAAGGTCATTTTTCTGTTGGAGGTCATCTACCCCCTTGCGTGCTTCATTTTCTCTTGTTTTGAGCTATGCATTAGAGCATTTGTGTTGGCCTTGGTTTGGCCTTTTAGCCATGAAAATCCAGCAGATTTTCAGTGGCTAACATGTGTTTTTGAGCCTTAAAATTGGAGACGGGTGACTCTTTCACCCCTTGTTTTGTTTACTAGCTTTCTTGGCCTCACAAAGGAGCCCCTACTTGCATGTTGTGAAGTCACATTTCAGGCCCTATTTAGTAAGTTTTAGGGTCTGCCTTAGCTCTATCCAGAGCCCTTTTGGCCATATTTTGTGTCTCTCATGCATGTGTGGAACAATCCTCTTCAAGGCCTCTCAAAGGGACCTTTCATTGCATGCTTCATTGACCCATTTCAGGGCCTTTTTGGTGAGTTTTAGGACCCTCATAACTGATTTCCAAAGGTGGTTTTTCCATGTTGCATGTCTATCTTGTATGTGTTGAACAACCCTCTTATTGGCCTCTCAAAGGAGCACCTCATTCTAGCATGTGTTGACTGAGTTTACATGGGTTTTTGGGGTTTATTTGACATGCCATGTTTCTGTTTTTGGCTGGTTTGGTGACCTCTCTTGTGCTTCATATACATGTAGTGAAAACCATGCTTACTAGCCTATGTTGCATGTTGTTTGGCCCTTTCTGTTATCACTTTTTGGCCATGCCTTAAACTGATCTTAGGCATATTTTGGACTGCTTTAGCTCTATTTTTGGGTCTCATGGTAGAATGGTGTTTGTTTTGCATGCTTGTGGTTCAATACACTTGCTTAGCTTTGAGTTTCGGGGTCCATTACATGCATATATTGAGGTACTTCCTTGTTTTGGGGCCATTATGCATCATATTTCAGAGCTTGTTTGAATGCCATATTGTCATGTTTTATACTCTTTAAATGCGTTTGAGAGTCGGGCTTGTATGCCTCATTTACCAACCATTGAATGAGCTCCATGTCGTTGCATTCTGAGCCATCATTTTAGGCCATTTCCCCACTGTTTAAGACCTTCCTAGGGTCTGTTTGGGGTTGGTTTTTCCATTAGTGCATTGCTTTGGGTACCTCTAGTGTAACGCACTTCACTAGTTTCGGTACCCAGGCCCCCTAGCTTGCATTGTGTGCCATGTTTGCATGTTTCAGGACCATTTCGTATCATGTTTCAGAGCTGGAATTTGTGTGTTTGTATGCCATATTGCATCCTTTTCCATGCTTTGGAAGAGTGGCATTTGATGCCTTAGGATCGATCCCTTGCATCGTGCATGTTTGCATGTGTTTCGGTTGTCTCATTTCCATCATATGGCCACTGATGTGAGTGTGGCTGAGGTCCACTCATGTTGGTGTAAGTCCATCGTACATCGTGTATGCCATTTTAGTCCATAGCATTGCGTATGCTAGGTTACATATTAGAGCATTGTGTATGCCACGTTACATCACATGCATCGTGTATGCCATTTTAGTCCATAGCATTGCGTATGCTAGGTTACTTGTTAGTCGCATTGTGTATGCCATCTCATTCTCATTTGCATTGTGTTTGGGATAGGAGTTAGCCCGAGCACAGGAAATGAGGGACATTTCGTACTCCGAGTGACGGAACGTGTCTCAATTCCCGGTCGCCGACACTCCGGATTAACCATGATGGAGTCTAGGCCTTGTTGTGTTTATATGTGCATTCATTTCACATCGAGTCATGCAATTCAACTCCTCGACCATCGTGCATCGAGATGCGTGATTGGTGACACAAGGATCGAGGTGTGCATACATATGTGAAAATACTTTGCCATGCCCCTTTCTTGCTCTCCGTTACAGCAAATCAGAAATCAGCAACTTTCTAAAGCCTTGCACAGCATTCCGGGATTAATTGCAAACAAGGGCGAATCGGGGCATCGCAATGGATTTCTGCGCAAGGCAACTCGAGCATGCATCTTTCATCATTCGGAACAGAGCTGAGGCGGTCCATGAATTTGCATGCTAGTTTATTCGCTTTCCTAGTTAATTTGTTAATTAATTAGGGTTTTGTAATATTTAATCATTCATTCGGACTGTAATTATTTATTCGGACTGTATTATTTATTCGGACCCTCCGAGCGAGGGCAATGTTGTAATAAGTGTGCATGAGTGTGATGTATGTCTTCCAACCCCACTTCTTTCTCCCTTTTATTTACCAGCTTACGATGGTTAGATTAGGGCATGTTTCAATTAGCATACTTATGCTTGCATGTTTGCATCATTCATCTGTCTTGCATACACCAGGCTCGGCGCATCATACTAACTGCATCGTATTTCAATTCCAAGTTGAATATGTGTTAGCTGTACCATCTCATATGCCATTCTTAGAATAGCTGAGCCTATTATAGTTGCATCTTTGCACGTGTTGCAGTAGGCATTTCTATATAGCTAGGGTCATGCATGGATTTCTAACATAGCTCTTTTTTTGGCTTGGAGTACTCGGTAAGTTTTATGCTTTAGCAACCTTGCATGCGTGTGAGTGACTGCCATGATAACATGCTTACCATGAGTCTATTTGCTTATGTGATATACCTGCCTAAATGCCTGTGGGTGAAGGTTGGATTAACTGAATTAGAATAAAGCGTTGACTGTGGGTTTTAAGCCCACTAGATAGTGGCAAAACCGTGTTTCCTAAGCCCACCCGAGGGTGGCAAAATCTGCATTTTTAGCCTACTTGCGAGTAGCAAACCGCTTTCAAAAAATAAACATGAAATGTTATATTCCAATTCAGGCGATCCGGTCTATACTTGTATGCTGTGCGCATCACGTAGTAAATCTAGGCTAATAACCAGAATAAGAATACATAATGTTTTCAAAACTCGATATCATGGTTAGTAGAGGTCGATCTTTGATCAGGCGAGCGGGGGTGCTCACGAAGTGACCTTCCCCAATCGTACCCAAGTTCCCGAGCCGAGGCAACTTTGGTGATGACGG
The DNA here is from genome assembly GCF_004153795.1 of Camellia sinensis. Lineage (NCBI taxonomy): Eukaryota > Viridiplantae > Streptophyta > Magnoliopsida > Ericales > Theaceae > Camellia > Camellia sinensis. The sequence continues at coordinate 431,669 of NW_021026757.1, read as the reverse complement.
ACACGTGGCCTTAGGCAAACGAATCAGGGTTTCCTAAATTCCCCAAAAATAAAATATTTAGATGGCAACTCTGTATCGGGCAAAGCAGTCCATGTTTGGCACTTCTTTCAAAAAAATCTATTTTCAAAAACGATTTGCCGGATTTGGACTCTTTGATGATTCTTCGGTCTTGCATTGCACTCTGCGAGATTAGATATAGGACCGTGACATTTGAGTCCTGAACTGTAGTGAGCCCATATGAACAAAACGGGATTTCCCTCCCGGGACGTTCGGGGACGTCTACCGCTCGCATTTTGTTAAATGTTGTGCTTTTCGGTAAACTGAGCAAGGACAAAGTGGAAATAAATGAAAGAGAGGTGAAATCTTTGAAAAATCTTTCAAAACATCTTGCTTAGGGGTTTGAAGTTGAAGAAAAGAGGAGAGGAGGGAAGAAAACTAGTTGAGGAGAAGTTAGGCATCAATTCGGTTAGGACCAAAACTGAGCAGTCTTTACTAAAACAGTCATATCTTCTTGGAATTTTGATATAAGGCTGACACCATTGGAAAGAATACTTTCAGGGCTTCAATTTAGGCTCAAGAATGACCTGCAATGGAGTCCAAATGAAGGAGATATGCCCATTTGAAGTTGGACCTAGCGAGCAAATTTTTCTGCCTGTGCCGGCCATTGATGGTCCTTGCCGACCATAAATGAACCTTGCCGGCCACCAATGATGCCTTGCTGGCCATTGGTGTCAAAAATCATACTTTTTGCAAATTTTTACCTCCAGCTGTTTCCAGATTGCTCCAGCTGTCCTTGAATGGATATTTTTGACCAAAGCTCATTGTTTTCTATATATAGAGGCCATTCTTTATTATTTTCAAGGTTGGAACATTTTAGGAGTGAAATATTTTGGGAGTCTCTCTCTCTACATTTCTCTCTCTCTTGAACCTTTGTGCATACAAGTAGAGATACACTTCTCCTCTGCCTATACATCCTTGACCAAAGTTGGTTATCTTTGGGCTGAGATTCCTTGGGACCTTCTTTGAGCTTTAGAAGGTGATTTTTGCTTGATTTGGTGCCTCATTTGTGCCTAAAGTGTGCTTGGCTTCAAGAGGTATAACCTTTACCCTTTAAGTTTGTTTTTACCATCTTTTTGTACTGTTTTTGGCCTGGTTTTCAACTACAAAAACCTTTGTTTTTTAGGCTTAAAAATGGTGGTTTGAGACTATTTTGAGTTTGGGGGTGGTCCACCATTCTTGTCTCTTTGCTTGTTAAGCTTTTGTGCCATCTTTTCATTACTTTCAAATCAAACTTTGTGGGCCTTTAAACCACTAAAATTTAGCGGTTTTTCAGTGGTAAAAACTTTGTTTTGAGGTCCAAAATTGGAGGGGTTAGCCTCCCCTCCTTGTGTCTAGCTTTCATGCCTAGTTAGCTCCATATGTTAGCATGTTTTTGTCGCTTAACTTAGCTTATTTTCAGCATTTTTTGCCTCTGATTTGGGTTGTTTTAGCTCTATTCTGAGTTGTTTGTATGAGTAGTCTTTTGCATAGTTGTAGTGTAGCCCCATGTTTTAGCTTATTGTCTTAGCTAGTTTTGTCTTCATTCTACCATGTCTTTCAACTGATTTTGGGCTATAAAAACTCTATATTTTTGGGTTGAAGCTTAGGTCTAAAGGCCATTAAAGGTTGAGGGGGTGATAGCCTTTCTTTGTACCTTGTTTTGGAGGTCTTTGCCCTTGTGTTTCCCACCCTTGCATCATCTTTTTCAGAGCTTTTAAACATTGTTTTTCAAAGCTATTTCAGTGGCTAAAAACATATTTTGAAATCCAAAATTGGAGGGGTTAGCCTCCCCTCCTTGTGTCTTGCTTACTAGTCTAGCATGCTTCATGTTTTAGCCTATTATTCTAGCTTGTGTTAGCTTAATTTCAGAATGTTTTAAGCTATATTTTGGGCTGTTTTGCATCTTTTTTGGGCTGGTTGTTGCTTTTGAGCTTTGTATTGTATAACTGTAGTGTAAATTCCTTCACTAGCTCATTGTTTTAGGTCTTTAAACATGAGTTGCTTGAGTTGAAAGTATGTTGTAGTGTCATTTTGCATGTAATTTCAGCATATATAGCTCCATCATATTCTCATTGGCTTCACTCTTTCAATTGCTTTTGAGAGTCGTTTCAAGTTTGGGATTCTTTAAGCTTGAGATCGAAGTTTGTGCTTAATGGTTTCAATCCTCTTTTGAGGGTTTTTACTAATCAAAGGCATGACCTCTCTCTTGCCTTACATCATCCCTTGGTTGACACTACTTTCTCTTTAGAGGACTCTCGCCAATGGACTAAATCAATTAAAGAATGAGTTGGTAACTTAAAATGAGTAAACAAAAGTGATAAGTAAAACTTGAGCAAGATAAGAATGTTATGTTGCATTGCAGGTGTTCAATCGAACGTTATATTGAACACAAGGAAGATTAGAGCATTTCATACTCAAAGTGATGAAATGAGCCAATCTCCTTGGTCTCCATTTCCTTTGATCACACATGATAAGGTGGTGGTCTTGAGTCTTGTTTTGCATACAATGAAATTGTACTCCTTGGTTCTTTGACCATCATGCGTTGAAAATGCTTGTTTGGTGGTTTTAGATCCAAGTGTGCCACTCCTTTGAGGTTTAGATATGATAAGGAGGGGCACAGCACAAATAAACCCCTGGAAAAGTCTTCATTTTCCTCTGTTTGTGCTCTGTTGCAGTGTGGTGACTCAGAGCACCAATGGTCGGCAGTGGCTCACTAATGGCCGACAATGCCTCATTCTTGGCCGGCAAGGCACACTTTTGGCCGGCAGATGGCCACAGCAACCTCCCATGGTCGGCAGGCCACTGGTGCAATCCTCAGCAAGCTTTTGGTAAGGTGGAGCAGAAAGATCCTAGATTATGGTCAACCCTGCAAACAAAGCCTCTCAAGAGCAAAACGGTAGCTTTTCGTGGCAAAAACCGAGCTCATGCATATTCCACTCCCCGAGGCGGAGCAGTGGTAGCATAGTTTAATATCTCGCATGTTTAGTTAGTGTGCACGTTGTTTCAATTAATTAGTTGCTAATTAGTTAAAGTGTTGTAATAATTAGTAAGTTGTTTGCTAGTTATTCGTTTAATTTGTAATAATTAGTCTAATTAGTTTAATTAGATTTGTTTGATTAGCTCAGCTAAGATTAGCTTAGCTCTTATTCATTCGGGCCCTCCTTCGTGAGGGCACAATGTTGTAATAAGTGTGCGTGTGTGTGTGCATGTCTTCCAACCCCGTGTCTTTCTCGTTTTTCTTTAATTGCTTTCGATGGTTAAATTAGAGATATTTTCAATTTGCATACCTTATGCTCGCATGTTTACATCATTCATTTGTCTTGCATGCACCGAGGCTCGACGCATCATTCAAACAACATCATTATTTCAATACACTTCTTTGAATACGTGTTTAAAAGTATGCTATCAAAGTGTTGCAAATGCAATATTTGTAGCCAAGCCTATTAAGTGCATTATTGCATGTGTTGCATTGGACACTTAACATAGTTAGGATCATACATTTTTCTTACTAGTTTTTGTTTTGGCTTGGAGTACTCGGTGAGTTTATGCTTTAGCATACTTGTATGAGTGTGATTGCCATATTGTCATATCTCACATGCTTGCCATGAGGCTATGTGCTTAAATGATCAACTGCCTGAATGCCTGTGGATGAAAGCTTTGTTGCTTGAATTGGAACAATTCAACGGATGTAAGTTTTAAGCCCACTTTGCGAAGTGGCAAAATCATGTTTTAAGCCCACTTGAGGTGGCAAATCCGCATTTCTAATCCCACTTTAAGGTGGAAAATTCAAACCATTTTCGAAAGCAAACATGAGTTAAATTGTGCCAAGTCTTGCGACCTAGTCTAAACTTGTATGTGTGCGTCACATAGGTGGAAGAGACTGTCTTTACCTATTGCAGCCATGGCCACCCCAGGAGTAGATTGAAGGTTGTGGGAACGTCCAAGACATTAAAGTCAATATCGGGTTGTCCTGGACTAACCTTAGTCTGAATCTGTACAGTCCCCATCACCTCTCGGCTGGTATTGTCATATGCCCTTATCACCTAGGCAGTAGGCACAAAATCAGCGGGCTTCAACCGGATAGCATATCCCATCCTCAACGGACACATGTTAATAGCAGATCCTGTGTCAACAAGGACCACCGGTACCCATTTGTCTCTACACTCAACAAAGATATCGAGCAGTTTGTTATGGTTTGAGCCATCAGGCGGCAGTTCTTTGTCAGTGAAGGTCAACGTCAAGGAAGCTCCTCCTGAAAAAACCAACCCTACCAACTGCTCAGGTGTCGTATTGATTGAAAGTTTATCCTTGTCCATTGTAGAAAAGGGCAACCTGTCTGTGGACTCTTGAGGCCATAAGCAGGTCCCAGATGGAGATGTCTGCTTGGATTTTCTTAAGCTGTTTCAGTACAGTCTCCTCCTCGAGTACTTTTTCTTTCTGCTTCTCTGCTTCCTTGTCCTTTCTGGACGTCTCTGATTAATCCAAGTGTGGGGGCTTGAAATACCGCCCACTCCTGGTCATGTGGGCAACCTCTCCAACGTACCAGGTATCATCCGGTTGGCTCTACCCCCAATTTTCGTCTGTGTGGGCAAGACATAGGTCGTTATCTTCTCACCACATACCATTGGCAACCGACAGACACCTATCCGATTCCGTTATAACTACTTCTGTGTGCACAGCACATTCCGTCCTCGCAGGGGCTTTGGCCTTTCTGGCTCTCTCAAGATCTTCAATCTTTTCCTGTTCAAACCGCTTCAATGCAGCTTGTCGTTCGGAATCTTTCGTACTCAAACTGCCCGTGTTCTGAGTGAAATTCTTTACACCAGTGCTCTCCGGTGGTTGCTCCTGATTCCCGGCCATTCCGGCCACTGATGATGTTCCTGTCTTTGGCAATCCCTGTTCTGGCTGAGGCAGCTCGACAACATCTGGCTCGTCGTTGAGCCATCCAGTAACTTCTGCGAACCCATCTAATTCAAACCAGTTGACAATCACGTCCCCCGGATCCTGTTCATTGAAGAATTACAGATGTGCGATATCCTCCTCCAACTCGGCCAAGTCATCTAACCGCTGACTGCGTCCATCCTCCTTAACCACACAGATCTCTACCCCAACTGGCAATTCCACCTTTGGCCTAGCCTGGCCTGCTGATGTGATGTAGCCACTTGGGTTGTTCATGAAGCTCGCAGACCCCTCAGGCTCTGACTGATCATTTCTATCTGCCCCCACAATCGACCCCATTCTCTCTTTAATAGTCACCACCACCGGTTCTGGTCGGGTTTGGGAGATGTTCATCATGCACAAGTCCGTGCTGTCCGGAATGAACACCTCCGGCTTGGGTAAGTGGGAAGGTGTGATGTATATGCTTAGGTCATATGGAATGATCGAGGTTTGAATCATGTTGATGTGTTTGGGAGGTGGAGCTTGGTTATGTGGTGGGAGTGGGTTGGTGGTGACGTTTGGCTTCTCTGGAGGCACGATCACCCTATTGTCAATGAGATCCTGGATCTCATGACGTAGTCTATAGCACTGGTTGGTGTCATGACCATGCTATTGGTGAAAGGCGCAGTATTTGGCTAGGTTGTGGGAGGCAGGAAATTTGTCTGGTAGTGGCCGCGGCTCTAGGGGCTTCAAATGCCCTTTCTTGATTAAAGCCCCCAGAGCTTTGGACAGGGGCAGGTATAGTGGAGTAAAGGTTCTTTGGCCTCGGGTTGGGTATCTAGCTGTTTGTGAGCTACTTCCAGACGCACCGGTAAAGGGGGTAGCTATAAGTGTTCTTGGAGTGGTGGTGGTTGTGACCATGTCCACATCTGAAGTCCTGGCAGCTGCAGCACTACCTGTGCCTGCATTCACACTGTGGTTGAATGCCTGCTTGGGCTGCTCTCTCTCATGGTCAATCAGACCCTGCTTCATGGCGCCCTCGATCTGCACCCCAATCTCATGTAGATCCGTAGAGGTAGGAAGGGGGAGGACGATCATTTTTTGCATAAGCTTGGGCTAGAGGTTGTGCACAACCATCCGTATCTGGTCTTTGTTAACCGGCCTGATGGTCATCGTCGAGGCTTTTGCCCTCCAACGGGTTCCAAAGTTAGAGAATCTCTTCTTCGGCTCTTGCCTCGTTGTCTCGAGATCAGGAGTTGTGATCTCGATCTACGTGTGGTAGTAGTATTGAGCTACAAAGGTCTCAATCATCTCCTCCCAGCTTCTCTTGACAGAGTCCTCCAGCTTTGCATACCAAATAGCCTAAACAACCGACAGGGTCCGGCCGAAGAGGGAAAGTTTTTGCAATCTGGAGAGGCCTATTGGCCTTAGGATATCTGAGAACAACCGCAGGTGCACCATGGGGTCCGCAGAACCATCGAAGTGGTCGATATGTGGCATCTTAAACTGGTCTGGCAAAGTAACCGCTGAATCAGTATATCCATCCTCTGTATCCGGAATGGAATGAGCTCCTTGTGCTTTTTTGAACAACTTTTCTAACTTGCTCACTTTCAGCGTTGTTGGATCCACCTCAAATTCAAACGGTGTATCCACTAGATTAGAGGGTGCTTTGGACAACTGAGGTAGGATTGGGGGTGGAGCTGGCCCCGTTGGTACGCCTGTATTGTCCTGGACGTTCGCCATCTCCCCGAGTGTTGGAACTCTTAGTGGTGGAGGGGGTGGATGTGGATGCGAAGCAGATGCTCCAACTTGCTACGGTTCTGGTTGTGGTTGTGGTTGCTGTTGTTGTTAAAGTTTGGCGATCAACTCTGCTTGTTGAGCCACAATTTCTGCTTGGCGAGTGGCAGCCTCTGCCTGGCTGGCAACATCCTGCTGCATGGCCTGCATGGTTTCTTGGAGTTGGCACATCATCTCCTCCATTTCGACTGTAGAGTGTGGATCTAACTGAACCGGTGTATGTTCTCTCTCTGCGGTAGAAACAGAAACCCCAACCCATTGATCTGGTAACTGCTGTACTGATGAACTGCGCCTAACTGACCTCCGTCTAGTAACCGGGGGTAGGGAATGGAACACTGGTTATCTATCTATCAGATCTGCAGATCGATGAAGTCTTCAACCTCCGACCTAAAATGCTTGGGGAATATCTGCCTAGTCGGAAGCAATGGAGCTAAACTACCTTGCAAAAAGATAAATAAAGCATAATATGGAAACATACAACCAGAAAAACAGACAACATAACGACTTACATAAACACAACACACAGTTGATATTCGTAAGCTGAAACACACTGTTCTCAATACTGGTCACTGTTCCCAAATCATTGCCCCAGATCTAATACCCTCAGGTAAAAGTGATTCTTCCAATACTGATGCCTGCAGGCCTGATACCCAGACTTGCAAACTGACACATGCATTCCGTGTAGAGACACACTCTAAAAGCACATAACAAGCAAGTGAGAGCCAAAATACCCCTATGGAGGGGTAGGGTTTCCTTGTCCTAGTTTCGTCAAGAACTAGGGTTTCACTACACACGCGGTGGTTTCAAACAACCTACAATCGGGTAAGCAACTGTCCTAGCTTAGAATGGTCACTACGGATTCCGATATGCACTAGGTCGAATGGTCAAAACAGGTGCCCCGGTAACAACCGGGGTTTGTGTTCCCACCGTGGCAGAGCCTGTAACCAGTTAACCTTATGGCACGTAGCCTTCGGCAAACCGTTCAGGAATAGCAGACGGCAAACACAGTGTCCTAGGCACACCAATGCAAATGCAATGTAAAAAAAAACATAAGTTTAGTCAAAACAACATATCATGAGTTCGAGTCAAGTTCTCTAAATCCCCAACAGAGTTGCCAGAAACTGTAGACCGCCCGAGAACTCTCGCTCGCGCGCGCGAGGGCACGAAATTGTTTCTTCTCAGCTACTACAGTTTGGACTCATGTCACAGTTCTGAATCTAATCTCGCAAAGTGCAATGCAAGACTGATAAATCACCAATGAGTCCAAATGCAGCAAATCGTTTTGGAAGATCAATTTTTAATAAAGAAGTGCCAAACATGGACTGCTTTGCTAGATACAGAGTCGCCACCTAAATGTTTTATTTTAGGAAAATTTAGAAAACCCTGACTCATGCCTAAGCCCACGTGTTCGTCATCACCAAAGTTGCCTCGGCTAGGGAACTTGGGTACGAGAGGGGAAGGTCATGCAATGAGCACCCCCGCTCGCCCGATCAAAGATCAGCCTTTACTTACATGATATGTTGTTTTTGAAAACACATGTGTTCTTATTCCGGTTATTAACCTAGAATTACTATGTGATGCGCACAGCATACAAGTATAGACTAAATCACTCGATTTGGAACAAAACATGTCATGTTTGTTTTTCGAAAATGGTTTGAAAGATACGACCCTCAAGTAGGCTAAGATGCGGATTTGCCACCCTCAAGTGGGCTTAGAAAACAACATGATTTTGCCACCTCAAGTGGGCTTAAAACTCACATTTGATGAATTGTCCCAATTCAAGTAATAAAGCCTTCATCCACAGGCATTCATGCAGTTTAAACACTAAAGTAGTTAGTCTCATTGCAAGCATGCTATCATGGCAGTCACTTACACACATGCAAGGATGCTGAAGCGAAAACAATTACAGTGTACTCCGAGCAAAAAAAAAAGCTAGTTAGTAATCAATGCATGATCCAAGCTATGTTAAGATGTCTAATGCAGCACATGCAAAAATGCAACTAAAATAGGCTCGGCTATTCTAAGATGTCATGTGAAATGCAACCATTGATAACATGTATTCAAATTGGTATTGAAATACAATGCAGTTTGTATGATGCGCCGAGCCCGGTGCATGCAATACAGATGAATGAATGCAAACATGCGAGGCATAAGTGTATGCTAATTGAAAATGACCCTAAATCTAACCATCGTAAGCGGTTAAGTAAAAAGGAGAAAGAAATGGTGGTTGGAAGACATGCATCACATACACGCACACTTATTACAAAATTCCCCCTCTCGAAGGAGGGTCCAAATGAATCATCTAACTAGCTAAGCTAAACTAAGCTAAACTACTTAATTACAAACCAAAACTAATTAACTAACGAGCTAATTAATTATTACAAATCAGGTTAAAACAAACAACTATTCTAAGTTAGAAAAAACACTGACATGGCCTCGTGACAAGGGATGCATGCGTGCTCGGTCGACTTCGCTCGGAAATCCACTGTCGTGCGTCATGATGCCTCTGTTTGCTTTGTTTTACACTTCTGAAAACTGTGCCAACCTCCAAGATGATTCTGATCCACCTTATGGACATGCTGAGAGGTGGTCGGCCAAGGGGAGTGGCCATCGGCCAGAGTTTGTGGCTATTGGCCAAATTTCAAGGCTATCGGCCAACTTTGATGGTCGGTCGGCAGCTTTGATGGTCGATCGGCCACTGCTTCCTGCAGATTCTCCTTTTTGCTGCAACAGAGCACTAACAGAGGCATGGTAGTGTATTTACAAGAAAATGTGCGTGCGACCACACTCCTTATCATGTCTAAGGCTCAAAGGAGTGTAGTGATCGGCTCTCGAGCCATCAATCACATATCTCAATGCATGATGGTCAAAGGAGTCAAGTGTGCACAAATCAATATCAAATGAATGCACAAAAACACATAAATGGCTTAACCTCTATCATGCATGCTCAAGAGGGTCGACGACCGAGAAATGAGGCACGTTTCATCACTTCAAGGATGAAACAACCCTTGTTCCCCGTGTTTGGACTAACACCTTATCCAAACACAATGCAACACAAGTATGCCAAATACAATGCAAGCAAGCAACAATGCAAACAACAAACGTGCAAACAACATGCAATGGTAAGGGCCATGTAATGCCATATTCAATGGACCAAACCAACCTCAAACAGACCTCATACATGCCAATACAATGGCCAAAACATGCTGAAAATGAGGTCCAAGAACAAATGCAAGCACACACACATATTGATTCACAAACAAAGCATGAAGGCACTAACTCTCAAGCACATTGAAGGAGTATAAAATGTGAGTATGTGGCAGTGAAGTAGGCTCTGAAATCACATCCCGAATGAGGCTAAATCATGCACATATGACAAATAACGCATGCTAGTGGGCTCAAAGTTTAAAGCTAGCCAAGGGACTCACACCATGGCCATAACAAGCAAGCCCCAAAAGGCCAAGGTGACTCAAAATAGTCCCAAGGCAGGCCAAAACAAGGCTAGAAACATGCTTGAATAGGGCTAACTCATGCTAGAATGGAAGGCACAAAACATGATGCATACAAGGCCAATGAGAAGGATTACGCTACACCCACTAAAACCAAGCATGAGATGACTTCACCCACTAAAATCAGAGTTATGGCATGTCAAAATAGGACCAAAAACCCACTGAGATGGCATTCCAAAAGCTTAGGCAATAAAGCATGCATATAGACTCATACTTAAGGCATAAAGCATGACTCACCAAAAAGCATTGAAATAGTGAAGCATGAGAGAGTATGGCCACACTATACATACTGAAATCATGGTTGAAATGAGACCAAAGCATGCAAACACCTCAAGTAAGCCATACTAGAGGCCATGGAATTCAAAGCTAACAAGCAAGAATGCATTATGGCTATATGAAGCATGGCATGCATGACCAAAACAACATCAAACATAGCTTAAGCATGGTAAAACACGAGGAAAAGCTTCTTGGAGTTGAGCCAAAAACATGCTAGAATGATAGCCAAAAGCATGATGCATTTTAGGGTAGTGAATGGATTTGCACTACAAGTGCAAGGAGCATACATGATATGATCAAACCAAGCCAAAATAGTGTTATATCATGGCAAAACAAGGCCTAAGGCATGCTGAAATAGAGCCTCAAAGTGGTATAAAAACATGCCAACTTCGTAAGCCATCAACATAAGCATACAAGAGAAGAAGAGGGGGGACAACCCCCTCCTATTTAAGGCTTCAAAACATACTTTCTACCACTGAAAATCCACTAGATTTTAGTGGCTAGAAGGTGAAAAGGAGATAATCCCGAAGGCCTAAAGAGGTGGTTCAAAACAAGGCCAAACAAGGCTCTAAAGGGGATAGACTACCCCCAACACCAAAGAGGTCTCAAACTAGCATGTTAAGCACTTAAAATCAAGACACTTTCAATTGAAAGCAAGGCCTAAAACAGTATGCAAGGATGACCAATATGGTATACAAACAAAGGCTTCAAAGGGGAACAAACTCACCCTTGAAGCACAACTTTGAAACCAGCAGCTTCTGAGGTAAAGACCAACTTTCAAAGCTCAAATAACACTCCCAAGAATCTCAGCTAAAAGATGGTGGTGTGTTGCTAGGTGTTGTAGTGCAAAAGTGAAGACAAAACACACTTTAGAGCACAAACTCACACAAATAGAGAGAGAGAGAGAGAGAGATATCTTGTATATGAATTTTGAGAACCCCTGGAAAGGGAGAGGGAGCTCCCTTCTTATAGAAAACCAAGTCTGAAGCTTCTTGAACAAGCTAGGACTTGATTTGAATCCATCCATACACGTGTATGGAGGATACACCAAGTGATCAACAGCTGGCACCAGTTGGAAGAAAAATATCTGCAAAAGCAGAAAAAAGGGGCTCGGCCAAAAAAATGGCCGATCGACCAAAAAGAGTGCCGATCGACCATCACCAATGGCCGATGACAAGAAAACATTGCCGATAAGCACAAGGCTTGGCCGATGGGTTGTAGGACTGGCCAACAAGCCACCCTCTTTCCTCAGAAACAAAAACACAAACTCTTGGTCCACAACCAAGCATAAAACAGACAAGTTGAGAGGTTCCCAGGCAAGGCGCGCAGCCGAGACTTTCAGGAACTCAAAATGAACGTGAGCATGGATGATCATCGAGTGTTCAAACGATGACATCCAAGTCTTGAGGACGGTCAAAAATGGAGTGTCTACAGTTGCCCCTCTTTGACAGAACTCGAAAGTCATAAGATGAAGGGAGTGAATGTCAAAGCCCAGAGACGACCCATTTTTGACAAGACCGAAGATTTAGACAAACATACGAGATAACAATAAGATGCGCCCACAGGCAGGGGAAAAAATGCAAATGACATGCACAATGCCGAAAATAACTTATGAATATGCAAAGAAAGCTATGATGAGGCATTTATGCAAAATAAATACAACATTTTAAGTGGGAATAGGAACAATCTCACCTGGAGTTCTTCTGACTGACACACATACAACGTTGTCTGGTTTCACCAACTTCAAATGAACCGTACATACAATATCGTGCCGGCACAAAAAGAAAATTTGACAAATACAATATAGTAGAAACACATGTAGGTAGATCGCGCAGTGAAAAGGTTGCAAAACAATGCAAGTGGAACGTGCGTGACAACGCAAGTAAAGTGTGCATAACAATGCAAGTAGAATGTGCGTGACAACGCAAGTAAAGAGGGTTCATAACAATGCGAGTAAAACGTGCATAACAATGCAAGTAAAGGGGTGCATTATAATGCAAGTAACGTGCATGAAAACACAGGGTAGATGTGCATGACAATGCAACGAGTGTGCGTGACAACGCAAGAAAGGAGGTGCATGACAATGCAACGAGTGTGCGTAACAATACAAGTAAGGTGTGCATGACAATGCAACAAGTGTGCGTGACAATGCGGGTAAGGTGTGCATGACAATGCAACAAGTGTGCGTGACAACGCGGGTGGGGAGGTGCATGACAATGAAACCTAAGTGTGCGTGACAACACGGATGGAGAGGTGCATGACAATGCAACCTAAGTGTGCGTGAGAACGCGGATGGAGAGGTGCGTGACAATGCAACCTAAGTGTGTGTGACAACACGGATGGACCGGTGCATGACAATACGACCTAAGTGTGCATGACAACGTGCATGGAGAGGTGCAAGACAATGCAACCTAAGTGTGCGTGACAATGCGGATGGACAGGTGCATGACAATGCAACCTAAGTGTGCGTGACAATGCAGATGGAGAGGTGCAAGACAATGCAACCTAAGAGTGCGTGACAACACAGGTGGAGGGGTGCAAGACAATGCAACCTAAGAGCGTGTGACAACGTGGATGGAGGGGTGCAAGACAATGCAACCGAAGAGTGCGTGACAACACGAATAGAGGGGTGCAAGGCAATGTAACCTAAGAGTGTGCGTGACAACGCGGGTAAGATGTGCATGACAATGCAACTGAACATGCACAACAATGCAAAGAAGAGGAGTGTATCTTCTATGCAAGCAAGGTTAAAACGTGTACATGCAATGTACATACTCTATGCAATATAAGTAAACATACTTATTTAACACAACGTGCATATGTTATGCAAACACGATGATACATGTTCGATGCAAGAGTGAGAGAGGCATATAACAAATGCAAACTCCGTGAATGTGATAAGAACACTATAAAGCCACGCATTCAAAGATACTTTTTGAATCAATATGCAAAAGGATACGAAAAAGGATACATTTTGGGTGTATCGAGTGTTACGCAAGGGAAACATGGTTCGAGATCACCACGGAGGCCGCTAAAGCTTCAATAGTGTATTTTCTTGCACTTTCTTGAGAGATGAAGGCATCGAACAACAGAACTACCCCAAACAAGGGCATTACAGGTCCATCGGCCACAAGGGGGGGCCATCGACCATCCATCGGCCATCAAAAGAGCTTATGGGCCATCAAAAGAGCTTATCGGCCAACAATTTAGCCGATCGGCCAATAATTTAGCTGATCGGCCAAAAGTGGTAGATTCGGGGCAATTTTGTCCATTTGCCTCGGGTCGTTAAGTATAGGGTTCCAAACCCTATTTCCTCACTTCTCCCTAGCTAAAATCCATTCTTCTATCACTCTAGAACTTTTTCCTCCCTTTGATTCGAGATTTTCCCTTGTTTTCAAACCTCTCACAACCTTCGATTCGCAAAACCCTCGTTGTTTTACACACTGTGAACCGATTGAAAAGCGATTTCGGTGCCACATCCTTGATTTCCTTCACTTGGGGTTTGTTTCCCCTGAGTTTACCTTGATTTCTATGCCCTCTTCCGAGCCTTGTCATTTTCCTCCATTTTTCACCCCTCGGGGTTGACTTTTGGTTGACTTTTGGCATTCTTGCCCATTTTCCATACCCTCGACCATTTTCTCATTCTCCTGGAGATGGCGGACGATATTCCACAGGGTGGGGCTCCTCCGGGGATGGAGATGGATCCCAAGGTCGAGCTCTTACCTTTCAGTGTCTGGCCATTCGACTCGGCGACGTACGAGCCCGATGTACGTGTATTGCCTCCTGACAGCATTCGCCAGTTCAGGAGCTTTGCGCGATGTCCGCCACTAGAGCTCTTGCTATGTGAGCCGGAGTTACACTTGTCCTATTGCGCCACTGAGGTATACTCTTCCCCTCTACTTTCTGCAATGTAGGTCGTATATCTTGGATAGACGATACTGCACTTTATCTGATCACACTTGTACACTGCATGCCTAGTTCATTCTAAGCATATTGATATATGATATCTGTGTCAACTAGAACATATGCACACACACTGCATTTTTATCAATTCTGAACACATTCAAACATGATATCTGACACTAATTCGCATCTGTTTGTTTTGAACACATGGAGATTCCCATGCCTTCCAAGGATACGGGAACACTATTGCACGAGGTTGGTACATGGAGCTACCCGACGAGGTTCGCCATATCGTCGACGAGGCTGGCTTCCGCATTTTCTGCACTGGACTCTCGCGCATCACTATGAGTAGGCCCCTTCTAGGCGCGCTAGTTGAGAGGTGGTGGGACACCACCGATTCCTTCAACCTTTTTGCTGCAGGGGAGATGACGATGATTCCCTTCGACTTCTCCATGCTCACTGGCATCGAAGTAAGGGGTGATCCGATACCTTTCGACACCGACATGGGCGAGTGGGATGCTGCCCAGATCTTCTTAGTCGGCGTTCGTCCACCTCTCTTTCGGCCAAGATTTGTGAGATATTCGTGGTTCGAGGACCAGTTCAGGGTATAGACGCCGACGACCCATCAGGAGGTCGAGCAGTATGCCCGAGGATTTCTTATGTTCTTGCTGGGCACCACTCTCTTTGCCGATCTGGCGAACACCGTTGGCCTTTATCTGTTGAGCGCGCTGGTGGATGTGACCTGGATCCGACGCTATGATTGGGGTGCCACAGGCTTGGCTACACTATACGGATACATGAGCTCCTCAGCACGTCGAAGCGGGCATCTGTTAAGAGGCTACTGGCGAGCCTGGGAGGTACATCTTTTCCTTCTATTTTACAGTCTGCTTTACATTATCTAAACACCACACACTGCATTCACGCAATCTGCTTTACACTGGCTGTACACCGCACCTACTGCAAAATACACTGCACACCCTTCTTTGATTTTTGCTTTATTTGCATACTGCTTCACTGATAAACATGCTTGTTATTACCCTGTTACATTCTGCAGTTGCGGGTGTATGCCGACTTTTCGAGGCTTGTTCCCGAGTCGGAGGTGGAGGTGCCCCTCATTGTTCGCTATTCCCACAGATATGATGTGAGGTGCGAGCGGAGACCACGAGAGTCCTTCTTCTTTCGCAGATATTTTGACACCATAGCCGCAGCAGAAGTATTTCAAAACTTACAGTTCATTTCAGTTTTGCTCTATATTGTACTTCTAATAGCAGATAACAAACTGTATATCTATCATTTACAGATCACCTGGCAGCCCTGGGCGGTGCTGCCTGATGCAGTGAGAGACCAGTACATGGGTGCTCGGGAGACTGCCCGGTTCCAGGTTTTGCTGGAGGGTCCGGTCTGTTGGGCATGGTATTTTGGAGAGTGCTTCCTGTGTCAGACCCTTGGTTTGCCTGAGCAGATAGTCCCGAGGCCACCTCACAACCATACGAGGGCCACCGAGAGGTACACCCTGCAGGAGATGATCGATTTCACGATAGGTTGGGATGTTGACTTTTTCAGAGATGAGGGCTACTGCACCGACTTCATCCAAACTTATCTCATGCGACCTCTGACCAGTGCTCGTCGAGCTGAGAGAGGGAGAGACTTGCAACCCCAGTAGGAGGAGCGAGAGCATCGAGGGCGGCTCCGGCCCATGGCAGAAGGGGTTCCCGGAGGGAACGGAGAGCAGAGTGGCCAGACTTGCCCACCACTATGACATGCCGTGGGCAGGCTGGAGAGACTTATCAGGTACCCATTGCTCCTCCTCTGGCTGATCATGAGCTCGTCAGAGTTCAAGGCTCGACCCAAGTATGTGCAATACTTTACATTCTGTACATTCATTTCATTTCAATTGATATCCCGCAAATTACTAATTACCTTAACACTTTTGCAGGCTTCGATAGAGTACACTGGTCAGTCATTGGAGTTGACGGCCATGGTGATGGGGATCTGTAGAGGAGCATGGACTTGCTTAGCATTTATGGTTTCCCGGTAAGTTCTTTCAACCTCAGTCCCAAAACCTTACATAATCTGTTCCATACTGATCTAATGCATTACATTATCAATACGGCATTTGATACACTGCACTCACATACCACTCACGGCACTGATACACTGCATCTCATATACTTGCCACAGCCCTCATACACTGCAATCATATATTGCATTTGATATCATACTCAGCCTTGCATAGCATAACTGATGCATTTGCCAAATTTTTCTTTTCAAGCCCCATTCCAGATTCCAGCCATAGCGGGGTGCCCCAACGGGACCTTCAGTGCCTCCTAGAACAACAGGGGGAGTCGAACGAGGGAGACGGTACACAACCAAGGCAGACATAGGTGTACTCGTACTGAGAACAGTTCACAGGAGCCTGCCACAGATGACAATGAGTCTAATGAGGAGGCAGTGAGCCTATAGTTGGAGTCTTCTCAAGATGGAGATGAGGCTGGAGATGGTTCGGGTTCAGACACTGGCGGCGAAGCTGACGGTGGTGATCCTGGACCTTCATCTAGGAAGAGGATGAGGAGGGATTCCCGCACTTGAGGCGACTGGCACCGATTTCAGATGCTCTCTTTTTGCTTTATTTTTCTTTTTACTTGTAGTTTTTGCACATTAAACTGCGTCAGGCAGATTCACTTTCCTTAAAACTCTGTGCTTTTTTAACAGAAAAAAATATGATGGAATGAAAATAGTTTTTTGTTGAAAAATATACATTTGTACATTCTAAGCATCGCATTGCATCGCATTACATAACAGTGTAAATGAGATTGAACTTGGTTTGAAAACTACAGACTGGAACTGCATTGCCTTAATTAGGTAGTGAACCAATGGACAACTGAAAGGACAAAACAACTCGATAAGCAAAAACAAGACTTGACATGCTGACCATATGTAAATATAACTCAATAAGCAAGACAAGAACTTAACAATCAACGCAAAATACAACTCGGTAAACAAAATACAACAACTCAATAAACAAATCAAAGTAACATAGGCACGACTTTGCAAAATCGTCACAAAAAAAGGCATTCGAAGTGGAACAAGACATAAGTTCTGAACACCTCCAACACATGGACAACTTCATAAGGCAATAGGAGAGGCCATCGACCAAGGTAGAAGTCCATCGGCCAAGAGAAATGACCATCGGCCACAAATACTAGCCAATCGGCTAAAAAGATGGTCGGTCAGCACTCTTTTTGGCCGATCAGCCAAAAATGGCAAGAACCTCCAGAATGCTACCACTTGTCTTCCACTGAACCCCTTATCTTCTACAAAAGCCCCAGCTTCGTAGCACCTCCATTTCAATTCTGTTTTTGCACCAAATGGAGGCATTTCTTGTCGAAAATCTCACAAATTGGATTGCTAACTTGGATGGCTCGGAAAAGATGAATTTTTGGGGCTTCAGAATAAACGCACTATTCACGCTGAGCCGCACTCTGCGGCGTTTTCCGTTCCTCCATGCCACGGCTAGATGTTGGAATTCGGTTACACACATTTTTAGCTTTGGCGGACAAGAGATATGTCCCACTTTTGAAGACTTCCAAGCTTTGATGGAGTCCACACGCGATGAAGAAATCCTGTCCCAATTCCACTTCAGCCACATCCAACCCTTAGGATGGATGTGCGGCTCACTATGCATGACGCTCAGTCTTTGATCCGTGATGGAGAATTGGACATCCCCAGCTTGATTCATCGATTTTCTGACGCCGGTGACCCCGACGATCATCACTGGCAGGGTTTTCGGCGACATGCCCTTTGCTTGTGCATATTGCCTAATTTCTTGCTTGCCTCAGGCTTCAGAGGATCTAGCGTCCATTTGATTGAGGTTGCCCAGGGCTTAAAAGAGGGCAAGAGCTGCATTGCCATGACACTAGCTGAGACATTGATGGGTTTGGATGCTTTCCATCACCGAGAAACGACTAGATTCGCGGGGAGTCCACTACTACTACAGGTAATGTTTCCCACCCTATCTCACATATATTTCTCACATCGCTCGGCCTTCAGGCTCGATTTTGCTCTCAAAAATCCTTTTCTCACTTTTCCCTCCACGTATACCTCTCTATTCTTTAATCTCTCATTTTTCATCCCTCCCCAGATATGGTTGATGGATAAGTTGAAGGTTATGGACTCATGCCCAGCATATTCAGCTCGCGGCTATTTGTTCCGGTGACGTCTAGTCGATGCCCCTGATGAGGGATGGTGGTGCGAATGGATGTACAGTCTATCCGCTACCAGTATTGCTTGGCGCTACCCTTGGCTCAATCTGTCAGCAATACTAGTAGCGGATAGACTGTACGTGGTAAAACATGAGGAAAAGCTTCTTGGAGTTGAGCCAAAAACATGCTAGAATGATAGCCAAAAGCATGATGCATTTTAGGGTAGTGAACGGATTTGCACTACAAGTGCAAGGAGCATGCATGATATGATCAAACCAAGCCAAAATAGTGTTATATCATGGCAAAACAAGGCCTAAGGCATGCTGAAATAGAGCCTCAAAGAGGTATAAAAACATGCCAACTTGGTGAGACATCAACATAAGCATACAAGAGAAGAAGAGGGGGGACAACCCCCTCCTATTTAAGGCTTCAAAACACACTTTCTACCACTAAAAATCCACTGAATTTCAGTGGCTACAAGGTCAAAAGGAGATGACCCTGAAGGCCTAAAGAGGTGGTTCAAAACAAGGCCAAACAAGGCTCTAAAGGGGGTAGACTACCCCCAACACCAAAGAGGTCTCAAACTAGCATGTTAAGCACTTAAAATCAAGACTTTTTTCAGTTGAAAGCAAGGCCTAAAACAATATGCAAGGATGGCCAATATGGTATACAAACAAAGGCTTAAAAGGGGAACGAACTGACCCTTGAAGCACAACTTTGAAACCAGCAGCTTCTGAGGTAAAGACCAACTTTCAAAGCTCAAATAACACTCCCAAGAATCTCGGCTCAAAGATGGTGGTGTGTTACTAGGTGTTGTAGTACAAAAGTGAAGACAAAACACACTTTAGAGCACAAACTCACACAAATATAGAGAGAGAGAGATACATATAGAGAGATATATATCTTGTATATGAATTTTCATAACCCATGGAAAGGGAGAGGGACCTCCCTTCTTATAGAAAACCAAGTCCCAAGCTTCTTGAACGAGCTAGGACTTGGTTTGAATCCATCGATACACGTGTATGGAGGATACACCAAGTGATCAACAACTGGCACCAGCTGGAAGAAAAATATCTGCAAAAGCAGAAAAAAGGGGCTCGGCCAAAAAAATGGCCGTTCGACCGAAAAGAGTGCCGATCGACCATCACCGATGGCCGATGACAAGAAAACATGGCCGATAAGCACAGGGCTTGGCCGATGGGTTGTAGGACTGGCCAATAAGCCACCATCTTTCCTCAGAAACAAAAACCCAAGCTGTTGGTGCACAACCAAGCATAAAACAGACAAGTTGAGAGGTTCCAAGGCAAGGCGTGCAGCTGAGACCTTCGGGAACTCAAAACGAATGAGAGCATCGATGATCATTGAGTGTTCAAATGATGACGTCCAAGTCTTGAGGATGGCAAAAAATGTGGTGTTTGCAGTTGCCCCTCTTTGACAGAACTCGAAAGTCATAAGATGACGGGAGTGAATGTCAAAGCCCAGAGACGACCCATTTTTTACAAGGCTGAAGATTTAGACAAACATACGACATGCAAGCAAGCAACAATGTAAACATATCATGCAATTTGCAAATGAAGAGAATACAATCGAGAGATGTCTAATTAGGAATGAAGATAATGAATAATTAAATGTAGAGACAAAAACACTATTTATTCGTTGCATATCTAACTCTATTAGCCAATTTTGCATCTCTACTCTCTAATTAATCAGTGAATATAGAACACCAATTGCATTGACATTGCACTAGTAAAGATAATAAGTCATACATATCACTGTTCTAAGAAGCAGTTTGAATATACGATACAATATGACACGATATTGACAACTATTATGTTTATGATTACCTAATTTGATGCTTTATATGTGTATATATACGTAGTTGCAATCAAAATTGTTTGTTTGTTGGGTCTATGTTTGGTTCTATTCCTTCATTGATAGATTAGTAGATCGTCCATATCCTATCCCACGTGAATTGGGGTAGCAGCGTGCCACGCGTGTGTGTATGTACAAAATTGAGAATCATTCAGCATTTATGGATGGAGACTCTGTCGAAATAAAAAACGTTTCGTTCGGGAAGTAGATTGATATTTTAATTTTTTGATTTTTTAGTTATTTTAATTTGAAATTAAAAAATTATGTTTAGGAATGTCTTTTTAGTTTTTTTTGATTTTTTGTAAGAGAAAAAATATAATAATTATGAATTGAATATAATATTTTATCTTATTAAATGTTTATTCCCAAGTTAGCAATCTAGTCTTATTTTTTAAAACTTGGTTTTTGTTTTGGGCGGTGCGCATAACATAGTAATTCTATGCTAATAATGGAGTAAGAACAACATTAAACATTTTCAAAAAAAGAATATCACGGTTAGTAGAGGCGGTCTTTTGACCGGGCGAGAGGGGGACTCATAGCTGACCTTCCACCGATCGACCCAAGCATCCCGAGCCGAGAACAACTCCGGTGATGACGGGACATGTGTGCCTTCGGCACCGAGTCAGGTTTTCCTAAATTTCCCCATTTTAAAAAATAATTTACGGTTGGCGACCTCTGTATCTGGCAAAGCAGTCCATGTTTGGCACTTCTTTCAAAAATCTGTTTTCTCAAAACGATTTGCCGATTTGGACTCTTTTGTTCAGATTAAGAACGCGGCAACACAAATCGAGTCCGGAGTGTTAGCAAGGTCCCGCGCGGGCTTGTTACAGTTCTGGCGACTCTGCTGTGGGAATTTTAGAGAGCTTGACTCGAACTCATGATATCCGTTTTGATTTCGCCTTATGTTGTTTCTTTTGCATTGCATGTGCATTGGTTGCGCCTAGGAACACAGTTGTTGCCGTCTGCCATTCCTGAACGGTTTTTGCCAGAGGCTTGTCTTGTCAAGGCATGTCACACTAATACTGCTGACCGGCCTATTGGCTTCTGACAGCATTGGGAACACAAACCCCGATTTTATTCTGCAGAAGGCACCCTTTTCGTACCAGTTTTCGGCCTAGTGCAATATCTTCAGATCGCATAGTGACCATTTCCAAATTAGGACAGGCTGCTTCCGCTGTTAGTTGATTTTGAAAATATACTTAATGACATACAATCTAGTGGAAACCCCTTCTAGCACTCACTTGACAAGAAAGGGAGGACAGCGAACATCCTACTCGTCCTAAACATAGGGTGTACCGCGTGCCTTTCTCTTACTTGGCGTGAATCGTAGTGATGTGCATGCTGTCCGTCGCTACAGCGGTAGAGACGTCGATCTCCCATACCCAGGCTCCTCACCGTGAGGGATAAGATAGAATCTTGGTAGTCTTTTCCAACTCAGCTAGCAACAAGTTTCCCCATGAAAGAAGATTTGCACGCCATAAAATTAGGTCCAGATCTGACATCAAAAGTTCACTGATCCAAAGTATATTTGTCTAAAAATAATTAAGAACAACAAATTTTGAAAATTATCTGTTAATTATTTTCCAGGACAAATGTGATCCATGTTTATTTCCCAAGTTAGGCAATCTTAGTCTATACTTGTTTGCTGATTGCGCATAACATTAGTATCTATGCTAATAAATTGAGGCACAGTCAATCAATAACGATAAAACATTTTTCAAAACAGATCTCACCGTGTTAGATAGACCGTGCTCCTGGGTTCTCCTTTCGAAAACTCCTCCGGGACTGGGAGAGGGAGTTAACGATTGTGGTACTCATAGCTTGACCTGGTCCCCGATCGTACCCCAAGCTCCCGAGCCGAGACAACTCGTCCCTCACGGTTGATGAAGGGGACATAGTAGGCCTTTCTGTGCACAAATTGATTATCGCAAG
>NW_021026757.1:382192-396604 GCF_004153795.1 Camellia sinensis | reverse complement strand
TAATTTCATCTTCAAATAGTTGTTGCTAAGTTTTTTTCTTGGTTGTCATCAATTGTTTTAAGCTCACTATGCTGGACTGTGCAGAGAGGTTCAATTTGTGTAAATAAATTTGGTTTTGTAATTTTACTAGGGTTAAAACCAAATTTATATTTTTGAGATGCGTATTTAACAATGGGATTTCACGCATTTTAAGAGCAATATAGGATTGATCTTGAAGAAAATGTCTATTTTCTTCTTGTTTTAAAAATGTATTGCCAACTAAAAAATCTCCATCTAAAAATGAAAATTAAATTATTCAGTCCATTATAAATTCTTTTTGATTAAGAATAATAGGAGCATGATAACTTTCATGACCCATAGTCACCGATTGACCATTTGCCAATTTTAATACAATTGGATTCTCAACTAAAATTCATTTGTCTAAAGGTAATACTCCAAGTTTTGCCAAACTATATGAAACACCAGTGTCAACTAACACATCAATAATGTAAGAATGATAGCATGAAAAGTTAAACAATAATTCAACATAGGAATTTGTAGGGCTAACTTCAATAGTCTTTCCAAAAATTTCATGAGATTTTTTACTCATATCTTTATTTATTTTTTGAATTATTTCTTTTACTCCTTTTTGGAGTTCCTCTCTGAATAATCCTCGTTCCTTTAATTTTGCATTTAAAGTGATAGAGAGATTATCGAGAGAAACCATTTTTAGGTTTTGTGTTTTTCAATTGATATCTTTGATGAAGATTTATTGATAATAGGGATACTTATTGTTTTGTGTCCTATTATTTCTTCATCTGAACTTTCATGTACACAAGATTCTTGTACACATCAATATATGAAACACCAGTGTCAACTAACACATCAATAATGTAAGAATGATAGCATGAAAAGTTAAACAATAATTCAACATAGGAATTTGTAGGGCTAACTTCAATAGTCTTTCCAAAAATTTCATGAGATTTTTTACTCATATCTTTATTTATTTTTTGAATTATTTCTTGTACTCCTTTTTGGAGTTCCTCTCTAAATAATCCTCGTTCCTTTAATTTTGCATTTAAAGTGATAGAGAGATTATCGAGAGAAACCATTTTTAGGTTTTGTGTTTTTCAATTGATATCTTTGATGAAGATTTATTGATAATAGGGATACTTATTGTTTTGTATCCTATTATTTCTTCATCTGAACTTTCATATACACAAGATTCTTGTACACTAAATTCCTCAACGATAGCCTTATATTTGTTTTTTGTTCTTTCTAGGCTACTTGTAAAATTAGATCAAGTAAAAAAAATTGATTTTTGTATAGGTTCATCTAGATAAATAACACATTTGTTTTCTCGAATTGTTAAAATTTTGAGATTTTTTCAATCTAGGGTTTCTCCAAAAACCCATTTCTTAGGCCATGATAATTGTTTTATGTAACGCCCTCAAAATAATAACATTAAACCCATCAATATAGACATACATTGATATATATAAAAGTTCCACATTCTTCTATTCAACAGAGTTTCATTACAAAAAGTATTACATGTTAACAACAAAAGCAAATGCCCTAAAGGCTTACAGCTTTCCAAGCTAACACTTGGTTACAACAAAAGAGTACTAACTCATTTACACATTAAGCCCTTGGCTTGAATATACATGTAATACATCAAAAGTCTGCCCGCCTCTAGCCTCCCAAGCTACGTCCTTGGAGGTGGCATGCTACCTGTACCTGAAAATGATGTCCCCATATAGGGTGAGCCACGGCCCAGCAAAAATATACTAAACCAACTATAAGCAATGACTAAAAGATTAGCAATTGATAGATGGCCAACACCGATACATCCGTATATATCACGTTACAATTTCATAACATACGAGTCTGTGTCACTTTCCATTTTCCATCCTTATTTAATAGATAAGCATATTAGCTATATCAACACATCAACAGATAAACATCTTACGCATCAACAGATAAGCATATAAGCTATATCCACACATCACTAGACAAGCATAGGAGCTGTATCTACACTTCACTAGACAAGCATATGAGCTGTATCTACACTTCTCAAAGATAAGCCTATGAGCTGTATCTTCACTTCTTTAGACAAGCATATGAGCTGTGTCTACGGAGTTCATCCCCCATCTCCTCCCGATCCTATCCGGTTTAGAGGTACATCCCCCATCTTCCCCTAAACCGCGGAGTACATCCCCCATCTCCTCCTCTACACACAATGCATATAAACACAAGGGTTCTATACACAATCAATCAATACATAGAATTAATGTATTCAATTCACGATCATACTCTATGACACATTCACTTGATTGGTTTTAGTTTGCCTAATCATCATGCATTGTCTACAACAATCAAGACTATCCTCCACCGATAGCCCAAAGCAGTTATTTCTAAATAGAAAATAAATGCACAAAATGGATATTAAATCGATATTTCAATTAGGTGAGCAATAAATGATCCAACCACACTCTTTAGTCCCATACATTCCCGATTTCAACATTCTCAATTCAATTCCGCATTTCCAACAATTAATTATACAAATTAATTAACCAATGTAATTAGGGCATATTCCATAATTAACATCACAACCCTTAGGTTCCATTTCCATTAATGTTTTAACATTAATTTCACTATTCCATGCCAAACATGCATTTAGGTTTTATATGATTAAAACCCCAACTTTTGTAAAATTACACAAAGGCCCGAACTTTCTCAAAATTACCCAACAACTCCCAACATATCAAAATGCCAAAATTTAAAGACAAAACCCATAAAGACGAGTAGGATATCCCTACCTCAAATTCGGAGTTCAAGGGGTGAAGCTGAAGAAACTCAACGTGCTCCAAAACTCGATATTTTCGGATCAAAACGTAGCCCTCGACGATCAACACAACTTTTGTAAAGGCCAAAGGTGAGGAAACAACTCTAACTAGATCAATACCTAGAGAGAAGGCAAGGTTCTAGAGAGAGAGGCTCAACAATGGAGTTTTGGAAAAGTAAGAGAGAGAAATGAATCTGAAAAAGTGATTGTAAAAGTCAAAACACGGAGCTTTAAACCCGACGCCCCGCTCGAGCGTGGAAACTTCCGCTCGAGCGTCACTCACAGACTCCCGCTCGAGCATCCAAACTGCCGCTCGAGCGCCGAATACACACTCTCAGTACTTTTACAGAACCAGGCCTCTGGTCGAGCGTCCAACTCCCCGCTAGAGCGTAACACACAAACTCCCGCTCGAGCGTCCAAACTCCCGCTCGAGCGGACAACCCTGCAGAGAAAATAATGGAAGGGTGATTTTCCCGCTCGAGCGCCAAAAGCCCCGCTCGAGCGGACAGACCAAAATCTGGGCATCTACACTTGGTTCCTAAGCTCAACCAACCTGTTTTACACCTGCCCAACACAACCCAAGACTCAAATACAAAGAGTAAAGGATGTAAACGAGATGTACACAACAACCAATGAAAAGGGAAACCGGGATCGCTATACTACACAACGCTCGCAGCACAACAGTACAGAACCAAACAAACAAAAAAACACCGATATTTGGTCAAGATGGCAATACAAGCAGTGCATTGGATTTCCCTACTCCATTCTGAAAACAAACCATTCCTATTTCATCTATTCAATCCACAAAACACTGATTTCCCAAAGAAAATCTCATCGTAGGCCCCAAAA
Source organism: Camellia sinensis (assembly GCF_004153795.1). Taxonomy (NCBI): domain Eukaryota; kingdom Viridiplantae; phylum Streptophyta; class Magnoliopsida; order Ericales; family Theaceae; genus Camellia; species Camellia sinensis. The sequence continues at coordinate 392,931 of NW_021026757.1, read as the reverse complement.
AACTCTCAAACTGTAACCCTAGATTCACATCGCCTTACCACCGTCGTCGGCCACTGCTATTCCACTTCATCTCACCGCTACGAAGGTTTACATCGGAAGGAGGGTGGTTCGTTGTTCCGTGTTTCCCGTCGGTTGACTGAGTGTGGTCCATCAATTTCCATACCCACCCACAATGAGGAACAAAAGTAAGCAACATCATTCCACCTTCTGTTTTTCAATCATAATGTGATCACCGATGTATATATTTACATTGCCTATTACTATTGTTATTTTTGGATTTGATTTTGTAAACATCAATGATGTGAACATTCACATTACTATTCAGTAATGGATAAACACACATTAGATTAGTTAGTGAGTAAATATTCAAACTGTGACATCAATGTCAGACTTGTTAGTGTTGTTGGTTATTGATGGTCATGAAATAATAAAATTCCAAACTATGGATGGTTGTCAATCTTGTTTTGGTTACATGTGAATTCTTGTAGGCATGTTGTAAATAATATCATATTATTTCACTTGTTATTGATTAACATCAATGTCAATATGTACATTCTAAACATAATGTCAATAATTACATTCTAAACATAATGTTAATATTCACATTGTAATATTCTGAACATAATTTTAATATTCACGTTGCGAATATAATGTTAATATTTATATTGTCACATTCACATTGAATATTCACACCATATATTTGGCTATGAATATTCACAGTCAAACATATAAGTGTGATGATGTGAAGATTAACATTGTGTATACGTCGTGTTAGTTTAATAGTTGTAATGTGTGACTGTTCTCACATCTTCATGTGAATGTTGGTTTGTCATGTGCTATTGCATCTTCACGTGAACATTTGCACCAGCTATTCACATACTATTTCACCATCACCATCCCATTATTCATATGGCATATAATAATTTACACGTATCATCACTATTCATTTGTGAACAGTAATATTAAATTTGTTTGTATTTGAACAAACAGGTCTTTCCTATAGATTTGATGGCAAAAGAAAGAGAGTGGAATCCCGTGCCAAAGGAAAACTCGATCAAACAGCTAGTTCCTAACAAGTGAACATGAAAAAGGTCAACTACCGGTCAAATATTGTCACGGCCCAAACCCGCCCTTAAGGGGTTAGCGTCGTAACCGGCCAGTAATCCATGATTACCAACGGCCTGTTTTACAATAATGACAATAATACAATATAAAGGGGCAAGCGGAAGCCAATCAATAGTAACATACATCATCCAATGAGCTGTGAGGACCTGAATGGAAATAAACTTTCATACACACATACTCGAGCGCCGGATGCACTCTCCCAGCATTTATACAGAACCAGGCCTCCGCTCGAGCTTCCAACTCTATGTTCGAGCGGCACTCAGACAACCCCGCTCGAGCGGCCAATACCACGCTCGAGCGTACAACGCTGCACAGGAAAATACTGAATGGGTGTAATCTCCGCTCGAGCGCCAAAACCCGCGCTCGAGCGTACAGGCCAAAACCTGGGCAACTAGTTTTGGTTTCTAAACTCAACCAACCTGTAACAAACCTGCCCAACACATCCTATAACTCAATTATGAAGTAAAAAGGATGTAAACAAAATAATAAACAACTACCAACATCCACGGACACATGTCCGGATCACTGTACAACAAGGGTAAACCCGGGATCGCTATACGACTTGCTACTAACATTCCAAGCTCCTGCAACATTTTTGGATGGTGATATTTTTAACCATTAGTTATGCAATAATGCTACAGTGACTAAATTTGGAATGAAATGTAATACATCAGCAACACATTAAATGATATTCAAAATTTGATGGCCATATATAAGGGAAGAGTCACAGTCAGAGAGTGTTGGTGGGATAGACAATAGTTGTGCCATTGTGAAGCCAGTGGCTAGGGTTTAAGGTCACTCAGGGAAAGGTGGTCCCAAATACAATACAACATGTTCTGTGCCATGCTGACACTACTGGTGCTGCTGCTGAGCCCTGCATATGCATTTCATGGGACCACAATACATACATACATACATACATACATACATACATACATACTGTAGCGCCCTCAAAATCAACCCATTATATATATATATACCATTGACATGCATTATTTAAAGAAAACAATTTATTTAGTGAATCTTTACCTTTTCGTGGTTGCGGATGAACCCTGATCTGGAAAGCCCACCAGGTAATATTTGCTGCTGCCATGACTTGTCCAATCATTTATTACAACGTGACAGAGGTAAAAAATGGGCGGGCTTGCTGTTGGTCAAAACGGATTACGTATTAAAACAATCTAATTTAAACTCGTCCATTTAACAAACAGCTTTAAACGGATTGGATTAAACTAGGTAAGTGTAAAACAAATCAAGAGAAGCAGCTAAAGAAACTATGGCCCCTAAAATTGTGTTTAGATTATGGATAATCCCTGTCCAAATTCATAATTCTCACTTTCTTTCAAAATTACTACCCAAATCTATGATCCAAACAGTCACAAGACAAGACAAGTGACCAACAAACAATATACATCCTCATATCCTGTCCACAGCATCAATTTCCACAAAAACTAAAGTTCCATGTAATCGTGTAACATTAATTGCAGTGTTCAAATACCATATTTCAAATTAACTGGAGTCATGAGTCACAGCGATATTGCAAAATGAACAAGGATCGTTTACAACAATACCCAATACAACATCTATAGAGCAAAGAGGTTCTGGATATGAGAATGCTTGATGATACAACTTGTAAAAACTACAACAGAATGCCAAGATCATTTAGTCCAGAAGTCCGGCTAGTTTACAGATTTCAATGGAATCAACCAGAGTTTCTTCTATCGGTCTGTAACTCCAACCCAGCTTCTGCAATTTCTCTGAACTGAGCTTTTCTTCTTCCTTTCCCTCAGTAAATCTGGCAATGTGTAATTGAATGAAACAGCAAATTTTAACCCAACAAAGGTAACCCATAGTAATAATTCAGCTACACTTATTGGTGATAGACCACAGATATAATTCAACTGCTAATACCTAATCTATTATATAATATAAAATTAAAAAAATGAAAAAGTAATTCGTACAGCAGGAAAATCCTTTTAGATGAATATATTATGGAGAGACAGAAACTTACTTCTTAGGATAATTGTAGTTCGGGTAGTTTTTCTTGAGTATTTCCACCAGATCTTGTGACTTGATCATGTAAGCTGTGCATATATACCTTCCTTCGGCTTCGAGCTTCTCATATGCCAATAGCAGTGCTTCAGCTACATCTCGTACATCTACTATCATCCTCAAATTGTTTTCGAATTCATCATATCCCTCTGTAAATAACAGGATTGCCAGAAGTCAGGACATCAAGTGCTACAGTTTTCACTGACAAACCATTTTCAAGAAGAAAAAACTATATACCAAATGACAAGTAATAAGCAACGTATTGATGAAGTCATGGCACAACTTATGAAAAATTATGCACTGCTTGAGTGCCTTTCAAGTGCGCTCTGAGCAAGCCTCTGTGGGCTCCCATTATGCAGAAATCCCAGCACCCTGCTCAAGCACACTTTCAAGTGGGCATCAAGAGCAGCTCTATGGACTTCTGTGAAGTTGAAATGTCACCACATTTCTTTAAACCTAGGGCTCTAGACATATGCAGAGCTCCCAGGGGGCACCTCGCTCGAGCGCTCTTCGATCGGTGCCCTTGGGACTTGCCCAATTAATCTTGTTTTGAATAGTTTCCGATCATAAAGACCACAAGACTAAGCATAGGTTATTCTAGTCAAACTATGATATGAAAAGCATGTGTCCTAGACTAATACAAGATATCATATGTAAGTAGGATCGAAGCACACTTTGCATTATCTCTAAAGATCTTTAATCTTGATCAGTTACAGACACTAACCTATTCTCACTAACACGCATTTTGTCTATGGAAATTAGCAAGGCATTAAATCACTTTACAAAATACTCAGGAATAAAGGGAACATGATCTCTATCTGCTGGCAATTCATTTGCATGATGTCATCTTGTGTAGCGCCCTCAAAATCAACCCATTATATATATACCATTGACATGCTCTGCTGGCAATTCATTTGCATGATGTCATCTTGAATACTGTCATGGAATCTGTGAAAATCCAAATCATCTATAAAAATTTTTACAAAATGTTAGTTACCTCAATTTATTTGGCTGTGGAGCTCACTAGGTTGGATTGTTAAGTATTTGCACGTGCCTTCTCTTCCCATTTTATTTTTTTATTGCATCTTTCTTTTACTTTTTTCCTGTGTGTGTATTTTCAGGGGTGGGGGATTGGTTCCACAAGATTGATATCCAGCTTCAAGTGTTCCATTTAAGTGCAACCAAAGTTGACATGCTGTTTCAACATCAACCCACATCCAACGCTTTAACATTTTTGCTTTTTTGAAGAAAGCAAAAATGCAGCATGTGTTTGCACAACATTTATTTGTGCATCCGTACACATCAAATTATACACAAGAATGAGTATGATTATCTGTATGTACACATGTACATTTATTATTTATACATGCTTTTATGACCACTTATATGCCTGTAAGTTCTCACATAAGTATTATACATACCTTTATGCCTATATACAAATTTATATATTTATATATGCATATTTTTCTACATAGAGATGCATTGTAAGTACTTTTATCCATACATATATGCTACACATGTCTTACTAAAGTCAAAAAATGCACTTATTTAGTTTATCCCAAACAATACCTAAATTGATTTTTAAATGTATCCATACCTAATTGTACATTATATGACCACAAGCTATTATCAAAAGTAATTTCATATGCATATTAATAAAGATCATGGAAAGAAAAAAAATAGCAAATCTGGAATTTTACATGAAACACATTTAGGACATCAAGAATTAAATATTTGGAATAATTTCAAGTCTTCATATCATTATAGTATGTTTTAGTAATTAAGGGTATAATGGTAATTCCAACAATTGTTGAACATAGGTTGTAGGGGTCGCCCATGGGTTTTTTTTTGGGTCAAATTATTAAATGGGTCATTATATATGGGTTTTATTATGTCTAAAATAATTTTACTAGTCAAAAGTTCAAGTTTTCTATTTTGATATTGGAGTAGAATTAGAAATCATTACAGTTTCCTATTATGATTGAAGTAGAAATGGAAGTCATAGTTGGTCTAGATCTAAAATATTAGTAGTTGTTAAATATTTTTAGTTTCTATTTGATTTATAGTCCTTATAGAATTAGGAGAGTCTTTAGCTTATAAATATGTAACGCCCTCAAAATAAACCCATTATATGTATATCATCAACATGCATTACTTAAAGAAAACAATTTATTCATTCATTCATCAGAGTATTACTAAATAAAGACATTACATGTAACATCAAATTAAATGCCCTATGGGCTTACATCTTTCCAAGCCAACACTTGGATACAAAATATGTGTTCAAACTCAAATACAAATAAAGCCCTAGGCTTGTTTATTTATCAAATAAAAACAAACAACTAAAGATAGTCTTCAAAATGCAACTCCTTCCAAGCTAAGTCCTGGGAGGTAGCTTATCACCTGGACCTGAAAATGATGTTCCCATAAAGGGTGAGCCACAACCCAGTAGAAATATACTAAACCAAATATAAGCATTTAATAAAGCAATAGCATTCAATAGATAGTTAACCAAGATAATCAATTACATCATTATACAGTTTCATGACAGCTCGCTCGAGCGACAAACTCCTCGCTCGAGCGAAGATCCAAAATTCTGGACAACAACACTTGGTTTCTAAACCCAACCAACCTGAAATAAACCTGTCCAACACATCCTATAGGTCCAAATCAGAAAATAAGGGACAACAACAACAATTATACAATGACAGAATCTACGGAACCTAAGTCCGGATACAATAATCAAATGGGGAGAAGACCGGGGTCGCTATATCTTGAATACTGTCATGGAATCTGTGAAAATCCAAATCATCTATAAAAATTTCTACAAAATGTTAGTTACCTCAATTTATTTGGCTGTGGAGCTCACTAGGTTGGAATGTTAAGTATTTGCACGTGCCTTCTCTTCCCATTTTATTTTTTTATTGCATCTTTCTTTTACTTTTTTCCTGTGTGTGTATTTTCAGGGGTGGGGGGATAGGTTCCACAAGATTGATATCCAGCTTCAAGTGTTCCATTTAAGTGCAACCAAAGTTGACATGCTGTTTCAACATCAACCCACATCCAACGCTTTAACATTTTTGCTTTTTTTAAGAAAGCAAAAACGCAGCATGTGTTTGCACAACATTTATTTGTGCATCCGTACACATCAAATTATACACATGAATGAGTATGATTATCTGTACGTACACATGTACATTTATTATTTATACATGCTTTTATGACCACTTATATGCCTATAAGTTCTCACATAAGTATTATACATACCTTTATGCCTATATATACGCATATTTTTCTACATAGAGATGCATCGTAAGTACTTTTATCCATACATATATGCTACACATGTCTTACTAAGGCTTGGTTTGGCATAACTAAAAAAAGCCAAAAAGTCAAAAAGTCACTATCCTATTTAAGTCACATCATCTTATTTAAGTCACATCACCTCTCTACCACATCACTTCAAACCCAACCCATATCCAACCCATATTTCATAAAAGTTAAAAAATGCACTTATTTAGTTTATCCCAAACAATACCTAAATTGATTTTTAAATGTATCCATACCTAATTGTACATTATATGACCACATGCTATTATCAAAAGTAATTTCATATGCATATTAATGAAGATCATGGAAAGAAAAAAAATAGCAAATCTGGAATTTTACATGAAACACATTTAAGACATCAAGAATTAAATATTTGGAATAATTTCAAGTCTTCATATCATTATAGTATGTTTTAGTAATTAAGGGTATAATGGTAATTCCAACAATTGTTAAACATAGGTTGTAGGGGTCGCCCATGGGTTTTATTTTGGGTCAAATTATTAAATGGATCATTATATATGGGTTTTGTTATGTCTAAAATAATTTTAGTAGTCAAAAGTTCAAGTTTTCTATTTTGATATTGAAATAGAATTAGAAATCATTACAGTTTCCTACTATGATTGAAGTAGAATTGGAAGTCATAGCTGGTCTAGATCTAGAATATTAGTAGTTGTTAAATATTTTTAGTTTCTAAATTTGATTTATAGTCCTTATAGAAAAGACCGGGGTCGCTATAAAATATATGTGTAATCTCAATGATTGAGGAAAAAGAGTTAATATTATGAAAATTTAAGATTGTGTTTGTGTGATTGGCATATTCGTTGTGAGGGTGAAGCACCTTTCTCTCTCTCTCTTTTCTTCTTCTTCTATCCAGCAAGATCACTATTCACAGTGCTTAGAACAACCACCTAACAGCCTCTAAACACTTGTGTTTTCATTCCCAAAACCCTACCCCTTTACAAACCCTTAAACTCCTATATTTTTAAATACTTTTGCAGTCACAAACTCCAACCAAATCTAGCCCTATAAGTCTATTATTGTTGCTGCCAGTATAGTTAACCCGAGCTCACTACTTGTAGGAAAGTAATCCATACTCGTCCTACATTAGTTTGGTATCAAAGTGTCAAGATCCTATCTTGTTCGTTACCAATCTTTTGATGAAATTTCTTTCTTTATTACAATGTTGACAAGCATTGAATTAAATTTGAAATTTGAAGCCTCGTCAACAAATTATAGAGCTACTAAGAAAGATGTTTTGATGTTAAAGGAGGATTTTGGGATAATTAAGGAGGATATTGCAACAATAAAGAGTGATGTGCATACTATCCAGACAACTTTGAATGGATTGAAAGCTTTCATGAAAATATTAGTGGCTGTTGCTTTAGAGAAGATTAATATCTAAAAGCAAAAGGATGATAGTGTTGAAGATTTTGAAGAAACTGTAAAAGAGCAAGATGAACATGTTGTTAATATTGAAGATCTTGAAGAAATGAAGGCGAAAATTAATTTGTTTACTAAAGAAAGCATGAAAGATCATCATGATCAAGAATCTAAAGCCAAGAAAGCCAAAGAAAATAATAAGAATGCCACTGAATTTTCTAGTCTTCACAAAAAAAATGAAGTTCACATTGAGTTTGTTATTCCTAATAAATTTGATGTGGTCAATGGAGTGATGACAACATTGAATTTTTTGATTTTCTCATCGTTCATTCAAAACAATCAATTTAAATGTTTGCAAGTGCAAGATTCCATAATCCTCATACTTCAACATTATAAAACTCGAGGTCGAGTTTTTTCGAATGCAAGGGAGAATGATGAGAATCATAGAGAAAAAAAAAAAAAAAAGCAAATCTGGAATTTCACATGAAGCACATTTAGGACATAAAAAATTAAATATTTGGAATAATTTCAAATCTTCATGTCATTATAGTAAGTTTTAGTAATTTAGGGTATAATAATAATTCTAATAATTGTTAGGCATGGGTTGTAGGGGTCGCCCATAGATTTTATTTTGGATCAAGTTATTAAATGGGTTATTATATATGGGTTTTATTTAGGGATGGGCACGGGTCGGTTGCGGCCATAGAACTCCTAATTCATCACCTGTCCATCAGATTGGCGGATTGGAGAAAATCAATCCGCATCGGTCCGCTAATCCAGCAGATGTGGATTGAGCGGATTGGCAAATAGATGCGAATCGATTTGTCAGTTTAAAATTTTATAAATTTTCAACATAATTCAACTTGTGCACTTCCTAAAAAAAAAAAAATATTACGTTAATGACTTAAAAAAGTATTAAAATCACTGCATACCTCATCCACATATTACAATCACAACATGCCTCATCCACATAAAGTATTACAATCTGTGATTCCTAAAATATAAAAATAATTCAAACCACCAAAACCATGAATAGAGTAATGGTAGAGATTGTATCTCTCTGTATTGTTACATCTATATCTGTTTTTTAAAATAAAAATCAACCAATATATATCATCTTTTTTATTTATTACTTTCAAATTTAGATTAAAAAACCAAAAAATATAGATAAATAATACATTTATTTTTTTCAATTCAAAAAATATATTCAAGTTGAAAACTCTTTTTCAACAGACTATATTCAACAGAATATTTAAACTCTTTTTCAATTGAAAACACAAACAAAATATTAAACAAATTGAAAACAAAGTCTTATAAATTAGTAGAGGTGCTGGTGGTTTGGCGGTTCGGTTGCGGCCAACGGAACCTCAAATCCGTCATCTGTTCAAAATTAGGCAGATTGAAAAAATCAATCCGCAACTATCCGCTCGTCATCACGCATCCGTTCAAAATGCGGCGGATTTATTCGGTTCAGTTCGGTCGGTTTGGATGGATCAGTATATCCGCTGCTCACCCCTAGTTTTATTATGTCTAAAATAATTCTAATGGTCAAAAGTCCAAGTTTCCTATTTTGATATTGAAGTAAAATTAAAAGTCATTAAAGTTTCCTATTATGATTGAAGTGGAATTGGAAGTCATAGTTGGTCTAGAATATTAGTAGTTGCTAAATATTTTTGATTTCTAAATTTGAGTTATAGTCCTTATAGAATTAGGAGAGTCTTTAGCCTATAAATATATGTGTAATCTTAATGATTGAGGAAAAAGAGTTAATATTATGAAAATTTGAGATTGTGATTGTGTGATTGGCCTATCCCTTGTGAGAGTGAAGCACCTCTCTCTCTCTCTTTCTCTTCCCTTCTATCCAACAAGATTGCTGTTCACATCACTGTTCAGAGATAGCGACCCCGGTCTTTTTCCTTTAGATTATTGTATCCGGACTGTCACGCCCCACTTTTTATTACTCGAAGTCATTACCAAATTCATTAACTTAATTCAATTTCAAGGATAACATACGGAAAATAAACTGATACATTCAATCCGTAGAAGTGATTAACAATACTCTCATTCGTATGCAAAGTAAATATTACATGAACATACTTAATAAATTGCCCGTGGGCTTACATCACTTAAGATACAAGAAGAAGGGTGTAACCCTTTTACAACAATGGCATTCCGCCAACATAACTGAGGCCCCGTGGCCAGTAAATAAGTAGATCCAAATCTTGCAGCTCAACCTGCTTAATACCTGAAAAAGATTCAACAACGTGGGATGAACATATAGTCCAATAGGGAACTCAACATGATCCTCAACAATAACAACTTACAGATAGCTATGATCATGAACACTCATTCTCGTACTAGAATAGTAATGTGACAGTTTATACAAAATATATATGTATGAACTTTTCTCGAAAACAACCGTTTTATTCAACGCTACAAGTGGTTTGTCTTTCCTTTTTCCTTTCATTTATCCCCATTCCCAATCTTTCATAACATTAACAAGTACTTAGGAAATAATCTCACTAAGCCCGATACCCTCTTCCATTTCCTATACATACTCAGATGTACCTTTTCAAACATGTTTATCTATAAAACATTCGTTCTTCTCCATACTTTCCAAAAGACAAAAATGACATTTTGGTTCGTTTCCATTTCTATCAAAACTATACATGCATATCTTTGTAAAAATATAAATTTACGACCCACCAACATGTATACAATCAACCAATGGAGTAACTCAGTCCTCCGAACTGTAACCAATCAAATCCATGATATTTTCAGTTACAACGAAACAACAACAATCCCATTTCACTCTACTAGCTATGTGCGTAGTAAACCAACAATACACCCCA
>NW_021026757.1:289089-382167 GCF_004153795.1 Camellia sinensis | reverse complement strand
CGATGTAGATATTACACTACTAAGTATATGCTCCATACAGTGCTCATGCCGCTTATATATATTTTCTCTCAAAGCATATAAATAACACGATTGCGGCTCAGTTCTTAAGGTCATGCGTTGATAGTAATTCTTATGCCATGTGGGGCCTAAGAGCATTGTCGAGAGGCATAAAGCAACTATGGCCGTTTCTCCGTCCTCTCGCATAAAACCACACATAACACCCAAAACCTTTATAAGTACGGCCTCACTAAAAATTAGCAAAATTCTCAGTACCTAAGGTAGTCAGTCAATAATTAGGTGCGTGGTCAATCTTGTTTTTAGTTCATGAAAGCAGCTTGCTACTCTTCTCGTTCCATTCAAACGGGTGTGCCTTTCAGTGTCAATTGGGAAGAGGCCACAGCTTAATTTTGAAAAATCTTTCACGAACCTTCTGTAAATAACCACTAGAGCCCATGAAAGACCTGCGAACTCCTGTCACATTTGGTCCGGTGTAGGCAATTCCAATTGCCTCTATTTCTGGGGTCCACTGAAATTCCTTCCTTGTTGAATCAGTGGCCATAAAAACAACTTTCGTCCAACCAAAACTCCAAACATTTTCTTAGTTTAGCAAAATAATTTTCCTTTCCCGAAGTATTTGTAAGATAGTTCTCAAATGATGTTCAGCTTCAAGGTCATCTTTAGAATATATCAAAATGTCGTCCAATAAAAACTCACAAACAAATTTGTCAAGGTAGGTTTGAAATTCGGTTCAGTAGGTCCATAAATGATTGCCGGAGCATTAGTCACTCCAAATGCATAACAAGAAACTCAAAAGTCATTACCTCGTTCTGAATGCGATTTCTTCAACATCCTCCTGCCTTAACTTTCAGCTGATGATCCCGGATCTTCAAATCAATCTTAACAAACAACTGTGACCTTTGCAAACGGTCAAATAAGTCATCCAATACGGGTAGGGGAGTACTTGTCTTTATTGTTACCTTGTTAATTCCGATAATCGATACAAGAGCGTAGGGTTCCAATCCATTCTTTATTCAACAACAACACTGGTCACCCCAAGGCGAAGTGCTGAGGTCGAATAAACCCCTTGTCAAGAGTCTTGCAAAAACTTTCCTTTCAATTCTTAGCATTCGGCCAGTAGCCATTCTGTAGGAGTTTAGAAATGGGCTGGGGTGCCTGCCACAGTCTCAATAGCTGAACTCTATACTCCCGTCCACCAATTCCCCTAGTAGTTCACTTGTGAAAACGCACAGTCTGGAATTTCCTAACAATAGGTTCATTCAGATTCAGCATTTTACAGATTGTTCGGACAACACATACCACCAAATAACCCTTGTACACCTTTCCTGAGCAGTTTTCCATGGCTTTCAATGAACGATATCAAATAAGGTGGTGCAACAACCCCATTACCCCATCAAACACAACCTCTCTTATGTTCTAGGTGGTTGAAATACAAATCGTTTTGTCACACCAATCAATGGTTGGACACAATACTTGGTTCAACCAATCCATTGCCCAATATTACATGTCAAAATTGCCTAAAAGTCTAAGGTAGCAAATCTCATATAGGCATAGCATACCTCAACACTGTCATATCACAAACCGGTAATAGATCACACAACACAGAATTTTCCCCAGATGAGCCGGACACACATAGCTAGATATGGCAGAATTTCAAAAGTGCATTCAGTGTTAGAATCAACAAATATGTCACAAAAGAGTGTGTGGAATCCGGAATCAATTAATACAAAAGCTCCTGATTACATATATGGTAAATTAGTATCTGAGCAACTAGTCCGTGGCATTCCAGATATTGCGCGGAACAAGCGCAAAACTCCTCCCCTGTTCTCACGGTATTCCCCAGTGGTAAGCGATTCTTCAAAGTAATTTCCCGGCTTTGGGATCGATGCAGGGAACTAGCAGTTACCTCCTTCTCCACTTGATTCTTGATTACAATTCGGGCTATATGCCCTTGTCTTCCACATCATTGAAACAGACTCCTTGAACACGGTAACAAAACTCCACGGTTGGTTCTTTGTCACATGCTGGACAAATTGATGAGGAAACTTATGCTAGAATGAGTCTAGGTTAAGAATTTGAAGTGATTTGAGGAGCCCGTATTTTGTGCTTTCTTGAAACTTCTTCTTTGAAAAGAATGCGCACCTGTCCTTATTTTCGTGTTGTTTTGATATCCACTCTGTTTAGTATTGGCTTTGCCCTTAGGAATGGTACTAGCCTCATTGTTATAGCCTGGTCTGACATTGCCATGGCCACTGTCTAGTCACCCCAATTGTAGGTCTCCTAGCTTCTAAGAACAATTTCACTCTGCATCCAGTGTGATGTCACACTTCTCGGAAGTTCCATGAACTTCAAAGTGTGCTTCGCCTTTCTTATAGTCAGTATCCAATTAATGTGCTGCTTGCAAACCTGGATCGCAATTCGGTTGATAATTTGGCTTTACATGACTACATGCATCTTACAGTCTATACTGTGTCTCGCTTGATTAGTTCCATGAACATCTGACCACGTACATTTTCTCCATTATCCGCAGGTAACGAACATCAGTAGCAAGAGAGGTACTCCTCTGAGTTGTAAGAAGAATATTCGAAAAGATTTTTGATCCAAATCAAAGTCATACTGTTGTAATTCTCACGCAAATTATATTAACATACCAGCCAATCATAAAGTGCTTGCCTTGTCTTTCTAGCCATAAAGGATGGCTCTAGAAGCACTTTCTGGTGGTATTCGCGAGACACGGCAGACACTTCATACAGGCATATTTTTTGATGCCGAGTGACCTCTCAAGTCTTCAGTTATTCGAAAAGAATCTCTAAAGAGTATAAATTCCACCATGGAACAAATTTCCTGTTGTCGTTTGGTTTCATTTTCAATTTTGGAAACTCTTTGTCGGGAGTAGAAGCTTAACTGATTCTCGGTCATCATTCTGCATATTCGTTGTTGGCACAGGGGTTCGGGTTTGTGCCGGAGGTGAGGGGTGGTCGGAGTGTGAAGCCTTGACCTCGGACACTACATGGGTTCGCCTAATTCTCCAAAAGTGTGTCCTGCCATGTCCTAGCATACCAGCTCTATTTTCATCTCTATTTTTGTCACATATTCTCATGTCAAGTACGAGAGTGATTCCTCTATATCTCCAACACACTTGTTCGTGTGATCTTGATTGAGCTTACATGTCTCATTATACTCATCAAATAGATTTACAAGTATGCAGTATATTAATATTAGCATAACAATTCCTCGTAAAAATTTGCAAAGAAAGGGCAAATCTCAAACTGATATTAACACATAAATTGTTGCATTAACAGTTAGCGTATTTCTTCGTATTTGCTTCTCAGATTTCGCTACTTATCACATAGTAATCGCATCCATAGATCTTTATCTAGACGCTTATAGCTCTTTTTGGACAAAGTGTTGTGGTTATTAACTTGTCGCTTGATTACCACTTCTGTCAATTGACTACCGAACACCGGTCCTCGTGGTTAAGGACAGTATACCGGCCAGTTAATCATTGAGATTACCTTCGGCCTCAACTCACTAAAACTAAATGTATATTTCTTTAATCAGAAGATATTGGGAGAACCAAACCGAAGGCATTTCAAACTTGTCCATAGATGCTGGCGGCTTAACATTGGCAATCTCAATACAACCCAAACATATATTACAGTAATATCACCAAATTAGAAATCTGCAGTAGCAGTTAGGTTCTGTACAACAGGATGAATCCGCGCAAAAACTCAAGTGCATCAACCCATGTACAACTTACAATTAGGACATTCACTGCAAAGTCCTCGCCACATGACGCAAAAATAAAATAGCTAGCAGAAAAGGCGAGACAGGTCTCGGCGTGAAGATCACTGACGGCTGGACTCTTCCTCCAATAAACTCTGTTGTATCCACACAAGGACTTCACTGGGGCTGGGTCTGGAACCTCTCTTGGCCTCACCTACAACCATGAATGAGAATGAGCGATAGCCCATGAATAATATTCAAATAGAAGATATAAAACAATATGTTGAACAATATACTACGAACGGCCTTGGGCCACTCAGATTCACATTTTTATTTAACATTAGTATATACGCAATTTAAGTTCAAGTACTGTTAGATTTCAAACGTACGGCGCTTGCCCAAATTTATCTTTCATTCTGTCAACGGCTCTGTGCCACTGCATTTGGGTCAAATACGGTCTCTAGGCCTTCCGATTTCAAATGTCAAAGCGGCCTCTATATAACCCTTCACTCCTCATGATCAAAAACGGCCTTTTCGGCACCTAGTGCCATGTTTTTATGATCCAAAGAACGACCTTTAGCCATCATTCATGTCAAAAACGGCCTTTGGCCCATCCATTCATGTTCAATTGGTTGTTTCCATAATTCTCCACGAATACTTTAGCAACACTGGTAAGTGAGGAAAATAAGGCATATTGGGGACAATTGACAAAACCTCAAAAATATCGATTGTACCTCACACCCTCCATCGGTTGATTGGTTTGCCTGGAGCTCTGACCGCTACATCAGTTTCATCCGCATAACACAAAAGAGGGTAACAAAACCACAAGACAATTCATCCGTTCTTAAGACTCAATTTTCCTCTTTTATAAGTCTTTATTTCTTTATCTCTTTATTCCATATTACGCAAGTGTGCAATGCAATGCCTAAGTAGAATAACATAAGGAAGTGAAGAGACAGAAAACGGAACTCAGATGCATAAACAAAATTTCATAAAACAGGGCCGCTCCGCGCGGACCCCTTGAGGCCTGTGCCAAATAAGTACTAGTGAGCATCAAAAATACAATTACATCTAGCTTGGAAGTCTAAAGTCGTCTCGAGCTGAAAAGGCCTCCCTTCGTGGCTCCCGCTCGATGGCGAGGGCCATTGTCTGCAAAAAGTGCTGGAATACATCATTTTTACGCTCAAGCGTAACTCGGTCGCTCGAGATCTGAAAGAGTCTGTCTAAACACTAGACATCCTGCTCGACGGTGGATCTTACCCGCCTCGATTCGGATACTCCAAGCGCAATAAACTCACATGGGAGCACGGGAAATTCACGTCACGTGACTGCTCCGGTTGAGTTTCTCTCAAACCGACTGCGAGGACTTCATTTTTGGTAAATTCCAGAAAAATGTTGTTCTTAAGCTTACAATAACTCTCAAAGTCAAAGGCTCTACAATATTTGTCATGTATTTTGACATCAAAAATCTTCATTATTTATGTGTCACCTAACATGGCAACAAACAACACTAGATTACAACATTTTTGAGCTATTCATATTTTTATTTCAATATAATTTCATTAGCTCCATGAATGGCTCATTCCATTATCTAATGTTCATTATATAAACATAGGCAAACTTCTATGCATATTTCAAAGCTTCTACTCCTCCATAGATTGTACATGCATGTGACAATTAACCCTCATTCATCATTCCATATGATGAAGGAAGGGTTCAAACACATGGATTTTCAACCAATATTCAACATGAGATCATAAATATCGTACTTCAAGACCCGAAAATATGCAAATTTCAAGACACTTCACACATGCATGCATATATTTAGACACTTCTCAATTCAACAAAACTACCCAATTTCATGCAAACTTTACTACTTTTGATTTACCCAAATAGCTGAAACACACAAGAAATTACAAACCACTAGAATCCTTGAAGATAGCATCACTAGAGCTTAATCTCACCATCTTATAGCAAATCTTGGGTTTAATCTTCCAATTCTCACAAACTTGAGCTCAATAAACACAATTTCTCCTCTCTTCCCTCTCTAGTGAACGCCCTACTCTCTACTCTTTGATAGTGCAAAAAAATCAGCCAAGATGCAACAAATATTAGAGGGAATTGAGGTGTGAGTTGCCCCTTTTATCACAATTACACACTAATACTATATATATTATAGATTATAAATAAGAATAATTGAAGCAGCTAATTCAATAATTTAATTCAACCTTAATTTGGTCCGAATCAGTTTAATTAAATTCACCGTAGGCTCTAAAAATCACGCTAATACAATGGGCGTAATCATTTCGGGGTCTGTGGCCGATAATGGCACTTTCAATTCCCTTTTAAAAGCAAGACAGTACAGTGACAGATTATTCCTACGTGCTGATAGATTAGGAAATATATCAAACCACATATTTGCACATAAGGCGCACAAAAATCACTATATTTAAACATCGTTATCCATACTATAGTATGTAAGACCAGATTTTCCATAAGTTCAGGGCAGGAGTTACACAGTCTTCCCCCTTTGGAAGTTTTGCGTCCACTCCAGATTTAATAATACCATATCTCGGTCGTGAAACACAATGTGGCCTAAGCGTGTCGCAATGCTTCCTCCTACTTTATCCCACATTGGTATCGCATATAGTGTATCTTTCCATTTAAATCTCTGATATTTTCCTACTTCCATTTGGAAAAGATGAGAACAATTTGTTAATTTCTTCTCTTGTTGCTTTTTACTTTTTGTTCGAGATCATCCAATGCATCAAAGTCTCCTGTGATTTAGACATAACTCCACTATTTTCATCCAACAATCTACTGTGTGATAATGCAAATGCACATGAAGACGGGTACTCGGAGGTGTATAACCCTCTCAACAGTCGACACATTGGAAACACATTATAGGATTTGTTTCGAATCCCGGTGGGGGCAAAGCAACTCATAGGCAAACTAGGCAAGCCTTTTCAAATAAATCTGACAACGGCTACCGAATCGTAACGGCAGGCGAAAAACTTGCCCTTCTTCCAAAACCTGATCTCGAGCCTTTCATTGGGACACAACTGGACTTATTCGAAACACCATGTGTTCACGCACCTCAATACTTTAAGAGGTCTTTCTTAACAGAAAACAGCATGCATAGTTCTTTTGTCGGTCCTGAGCTGTTTTGAGCCCTTTTGCCGAAATGATCTTTAACTCTTTCCAGAGGTCTTGCCACATATTTTCAACGCCCATAAGAATAAGCTACTAGTCCACCGACATTTCTTGTCCATTCAATACGGTGTTGATTCTTAACCTTCTACCATACAAGCCTCGTTATCCGGTCTCCATTTCGATCTGGAGTGGATTAGCTGTTATTTATAAGACAAAATACTAGACAGTGGAAATAAGTCTTCCTCAACTCCACCATGAATAAAGATTTAAAGCCACATCTCATAAAGCATATCTTCTCCAATGTCTGTAGTCCTGCTGTTTCTGATTGCCATCTGTCTGAGGGTGGAATGCTGTACTGAACCTTCAGTCTGTCCCATCGATAGCTTCCTGCTCCAACGGCTTCTCACTTATCTAGATACAAATTTCGGCTTCTCTATACGCCAACACAGATGGATACGCCGCGAACTCCGTGTAACGTGGATCAAATCATCTCATTCCAAAGATTATAGGTAGCCAAGTCTATATTGCATTAAACGAGTTCTAACGTAGTGCAGAAACTGCTGCCCAGCCACCTCCAGAAATACCTATATATCAACTCGAAAGTCCGAGCAGGCAACAACGAAAATCCATAGTCACATGCTCCCACTTTTCCATTCAGGATACTCGGAGAAGTCAAGGAGTAGAACCGTCTGTGTTTTGTGATTCAGGCTCTTGACTTTGCTGCACTATTGAAGTATCTCGCGACACTATTCATACATCTCTTTCTCATTTTAGTAGGCTCTCACCATATGGTTTGTTGCTAACTCGATACTTTTTTATTTTTACCCGTGCATGGCAAATACTCGGCATACTGTTGGGCTTCTCTGAACCCTCTTCTTAGTCCGAAATTATCTTGGTAACACATTTCTGTTCCGGGTGCTCACACTTCATTCTCTCCAATCCCAGAATTCTGCCTCTCGGGAACTTGTCTCATATTCATGCAATCACTTCTGCAGGGCCAACTCCATCATCTTTTCTGTGTTTCTGTTATTGATCTTCATCCTCATGATTTGGTCGGCTAGCTGTAATAGCGGCTTTATCATCCGCCCTGTTCACTCACATTCGCTACATCTCTAAGTGTTTAGAACTTTCTCAGAGATAATCTTTCGCAAGATCTCTTTCTGTTCAGTAAAGCTACGCCATACTCCCCGTTTATTTTCTGCTCAAGCATCGACAACTGTGTTGAGCTCTTTCCCGGTCCTGGTTATACTGAATCTCTAACTTATACATCTCTTTATTCAGTATTAGCCATCTCTCTGTCGCATATTCAACACCTTCTGCGTGAAAGAAGTATTTTCAGACTTTTGTGATCCGTGTAGACTTCTCAACTTTGCTCCATATAGGTAATGCCGTCCAAATTGTCAAGCATAAAACATAAACGCGGCTAGTTCTAGGCCCTGCGTTGGATAATTCTTTCCTCATGTGGCCTCCAACTGTCGGTGCAGGCTATAAGCGAATAGCCTTTCCTTCTGCATCAACACACAACCAAATCTTCTACTAAGATCGCATTCACTCGCGAAAATTTACGATATAGTTCTCCGTACCTGAAGGTAGTGTGCGATAAAATTGGTTGCGGTGGTTCGAATCTTTGTTTTAAATTAGTTCATTGAAGGCAGCTTCTCTTTCGATATTGTCGTTCCATTCAAACGGTTGCCCTTTTCGTGTCAATTGGGTAAGAGGCACAGCTAATTTCGAAAAGTCTTTCACAAACCTTTTGTAATAACCAGCTAAGCCCATGAAACTGCGAACTTCTATCACATTTGTCGGTGTAGGCCAATTCACAATTTGCCTCTATTTTCTGTGGGTCCACTGAAATGTTTTCCTTGTTGATCACGTGCCCTAAGAAAACAACTTCGTCCAACCAAAACTCAAATTTCTTTAGTTTAGCAAATAATTTCCTTTCCCGAAGTATTTGTAAGACAGTTCTCAAATGATGTTCATGTTCAAGTCTATCTTTAGAATATATCAAAATGTCGTCAATAAAAACCACAACAAATTCGTCTAGGTAGGTTTTGAAAATTCGGTTCATTAGGTCCATAAATGATGCCGGAGCATTAGTCACTCCAAATGGCATAACAAGAAACTCAAAATGTCCATACCTCGTTCTGAATGCGATTTCTCAACATCCTCTGCCTTAACTTTCAGCTGATGATACCCGGATCTCAAATCAATCTTAGAAAACACTTGTGACCCCTGCAACTGGTCAAATAAGTCATCAATACGGGGTAGGGGATATTTGTTCTTTATTGTTACCTTGTTTAATTCCCGATAATCGATACACAGGCGTAGGGTTCCATCCTTCTTTTTCAACAACAACACCGGTGCACCCCAGAGCGAAGTGCTGGGTCGAATAAACCCCTTGTCAAGCAGGTCTCGCAACTATTCTTTCAATTCTTTCATTTCGGCAGTAGCCATTCTGTAGGGAGTTTTAGAAATGGGCTGGGTGCCTGGCACAGTCTCAATAGTGAACTCTATCTCCCTGTCCACCAATTCCCCTAGTAGTTCATTTGGAAACACATCTGGAAATTTTCTAACAATAGAGATATCATTCAATTCAGCATTTACAGATTGTTCAGACGACACATACCACAAATAACCCTGACACCCTTTCCTGATCAGTTTACATGCTTTCATTGAACATATCAAATAAGGTGGAGGCACTACCCCATTACCCACAAACACAATCTCTTTATGTTCTAGTGGTTGAAATACAACTCGTTTTGTCACACAATCAATGGTGGCACAATACTTGGTCAACCAATCCATGCCCAAAATTACATCAAAATGCCTAAAGTTCAAGGGTAGCAAATCTACATATAGGATAGCATCCTCAACACGCATATCACAAAACCGGTATATAGATTCACACAACACAGATTCCCCAGATGGAGCCGACACACATAGTAGATATGGCAGTAATTCAAAAGGTTTATTCAGTCTAGATTCAAATGCATATGTCACAAAAGAGTGTGTGGATCCAGAATCAATTAATACAAAAGCATCCTGATTACATATAGAAATAGTACCTGAGGCAACTGTGTTGGCATTCCGCATATTGCCCGGAACAAGCGCAAAAACTCTCCCCTGTCTCACGGTATCCCCGGTGGTAGCGGATCTCAAAGTATTTCCCGGCTTTGGGATCGATGCAGTGGAACTAGCAGTTACCTTTCCACTATTCTGATTACAATCTCGGGCTATATGCCCTTGTTTCTCACATTTGAAACAGACTCCTGATACACGATAACAAACTCCACGGTGCCTTTTGCTACAAATGTTGCACATGGGAACTGTGCCTCAGGAAGAATTTGAAGTATTTGAGGAGCCCGTATTTTGCTTCTTTGAAAACTTCTTCTTTGAAAAGAAGCCCTGTCTTTTGTTGTTTTTCCACTCTGTTGTTGGCTTAGCTTGTCTAGCTATGTTAGCCTCTGATATGATGGCCCTGTCTAGCACCCCAATGTAGGTCTCTAGCTTTAGCTTCAAGACATTCACCCTTTCTAATATGTCACTTCGGAGCCCACCTTCAAAGTGTCTCGCCTTCTTATAGTCAGTATCAATTACATGTGGTGCAAACCTGGCCAATTCGGTGAATTTGGCCTCATACTCAGCTACAGTCATACTGTCTTGCTTTAGTTCCATGAACTCAACTACTTTCCTATCCCGAACACACTGCAGGAAGTACTTGTCGTAGAAAATTTCGAAAAATTTTGTCCAATCAGCATCTTTGTAATTCTCACGCATTAACATCCACCATCTTCTTGCTTCGTCTTCTAGCATAAAGGTGGCTAGAAGCACTTTCTGTGTATCCGAACACGGCAGCACTTCATACAGTTTTTTGATGCCGAGGACCCAAGCTTCAGCTTTCAAAGGATCTAATCCACCATGGAACTGTGGTGGTTTCATTTTCTTGAACTCTTTGGTGAGAGCCATGATTCGGTCATCATTCTGATTATCTGGCACGGGTGGTGCCGGAGGTGGAGGTGGCGGATGTGGTTGCTGACACTCATGTTGCAATCTCAAAGTTTCTGCCATTTCCTGCATCAGTCTTTTCATTCTGTCCATTCTGGCAGTAGAGGATTCCTCTATCTCATCACCTCTTGTTCTCATCATCTGATTGAACTTACATTATACTTCATACAATAGATTTACAAGTATGCATATATTAAATAGCATACATATTCGAATAATTTGCAAAGAAAGCAAATCTCAAACTTATAACACATAATTGTTCGCATTTAACAGTTAAGCGTATTCTTGATGCTTTCAGATTCGTACTTATCACATGAATGCATCCTAGATCTTTTCTAGACGCTTATAGCTCTTTTGGACAAGTGTGTGAGTTATTAACTTGTGCTTTGATACCACTCTGTCATGACCCGAACCCGTCCTCGTGGGTTAAGGACATAACCGGCCAGTAATCATGAGATTACCTACGGCCTCAAACCAAAACAAATGTATTTTTAACAGAGATATTGGGGGCCAAACCGAAGCATTTCAAAACTTTGTCCATAGAGCTGTGCTTACATGGCACATCCATACAACCAAACATATATACATTAATAACTCACAATAGAAATGCAGTAGCATAAGTTCTGTACAAACAGGATCATCCAAAAACTAAGTCAACCCATGACAACTATATACAGACATATGCAAAGTCCTCGCCAACATGACAAAAATAAAATAGCATAGCAGAAAGGCGAAGACAGGTCTCGTGCGTGAGACACTACGGCTGACTCTCCAAAACTCGGTTGTTCCACACAGACTTCACTGGGGCTGGGTCTGGACCTCTCTTGGCTCACCTACAAACACATGAATGAGCATGAGCGATAGCCCATTGAATAATATCAAATAAGAAGATATAAACAATATGTTGAACAATATACTACGAACGGCCTTGGGCCCAATTCACATTTTTATTTAACATTTATATACGCAATTTAAGTCAAGTGACTGTTGTTTCAAACGTACTGGCCTTTGGCCCATTTATCTTTCATTCCTGTCAAACGGCCTCTGGCCCACTCATTTGGGTCAAAACGGTCTCTGGCCCATCCATTCATGTCAAGACGGCCTTTAACCCATTCATTCATGTCAAAACGGCCTTTGGCCCATCCATTCATGTCAAAACGACCTTTAGCCCATCAATTCATGTCAAAACGGCCTTTGGCCCATCCATTCATGTCAATTGGTTGTCCATAATTCAAACTAGCAAACTGGTAGAGAAATAAGCAATTGGACAATTGACAAACTTCAAAATATCGATGTTACTCACAATGATCGGTTGATTGGTTTGCCCTGGAGCTCGACCCTACACAGTTCATGAACACAAAAGGGTCACCAACAATTCAATCCGTTCTTAAACTCACATTTTCCTCTTTAGGCTTTATTCTTATCTCTTTAATTCAATTACAATGCTCAATGCATGCCTAAGAGTACATAGAAGTGAAAGAGAACAGAAAACGGAACTCAGAATGCATAAACAAAATTTCAGAAAACAGGGGCCCCGCTCGAGCGGACCCTTGAGGCCTGCAAAAGTACTGGGAGCATCAAAATTACACTCGAGCTTGAAGTCTAGCGCTCGAGCGGAAGGCCTCCCTTCGTGGCTCCCCGCTCGAGCGGACGCCATGTCTGCAAAAAGTGCTGGATACATCATTTTTACGCTCAAGCGTGAACTCGGTCGCTCGAGCTGAAGGTCTGTCTACATAGCTCCCTGCTCGAGCGTGGACTTTCCCCGCTCGATCGGATATCCAAGTCTGCAAAAATACTGGGAGCACGAAATTCACGCACGAGCGGTGGTTTCCCCGCTCGAGCGGACTTCAAATTTTTGGAAAATCCAGAACATGTTCTTGAGCTTCAACTTCAAATTCAAAGGCTCCAAATGCATGATTTTGACTCAAACTTCATTTATATGTGTACTAACATGGCACAAACACTAGATTACAACATTTTGAAGCTCAATTTCATAAATCAAACCCATGCATGGCTCATTCTCCACCAAATTCATTATTAACATAGCAACTTCATGCATTCAAAGCTTCTACTCCCATAGATTGTACATGCATGTGACATATAACCCTCATTCTCATCCCATATGATGAAAAGATGGTCAAACACATGGATTTCAACCAATATTCAACATGAGTCATGTACTTCAAGCCCAAATATGCAAATTCAAGACAACTACACACATGCATGCATATATTGACCTTCAATTCAACAAAACTAACCCAATTTCATGTCAAACTTACTCTTGATTACCCAATTAGCTTGAACACACAAAATTACAAACCAGAATCCATGAGATACTCACCTAGGAGCTTAATTCTCCCAATCTATAGCAAAATCTTGGGTTTAATCTTCCAATTCTCCACAAACTTGAGCCAAACACAACTTTTCTCCTCTTACCCTCTCTAGCCGACCCTCTCTCTACTCTTAGAGTCAAAAATCAGCCAAGATGCAACAAAATAGGAGAATTGAGGTGTGGTGCCCCTTTTATAACAATTCTCACTAACTTAATTTAATAATAATAAATAATTGAGCACTAATTCAATAATTTAATCAACTTAATTTGGTCCGAATCAGTTTTCAATTAAATTTCACCGTAGGCTCTAAAAATCACGCTAATCACAATGGCGTAATCAATTCCGGGTTCTGTGGCCGATAAGGCCTTCAATTTAATTTTCAAAGCAGACAGTCAGACAGATATTCCTACGGTGAACAGATAGAAATTCAAAACCACATATTTCACATAATGGCGCACAAAATCATATTAAACACGTAATCATACTTAGGTTAAGGACCAATTAACATATTACAGGGCAGGGGTATCACAGTCTTCCCCCCTTTTGGAAGTTTGGTCCTCCAAACTTAATTTACCTTCGTCGGGAAACAAATGTGGATAGCGTAGTCGCATTTCCTCCTCTTTTTCCCACGTGGTATCCGTCCCATAGTGTTCTTTCCATTTAACTTTCACCATTGGGATGGACTTGTTTCTCAGTTGCTTTACTTGTCGGTCAACAACTCGTTCCGGCCATTCAGCATACTCCATATTTTCATCCAAAACTACTTGGTGATAATCAATCACATGAAGCGGGTCTCGGAGGTAACCCCTCAACATCGACACATGAAACACATTATGGATTTGTTCGAATCCCGGTGGCAAAGCAACTCTATAGGCAACTAGGCCAAGCCTTTCAAAAATCTGAAACGGTCCGATGTAACGGGGCGAAAACTTGCCCTTCTTTCCAAACCTGACTTGGCCTTTCATTGGGGACACACGAATGAACACATGGTCACCAACCTCATACTCAAGAGGTCTTCTCCGAACATCTGCATAGTTCTTTTGTCGGTCCTGAGCTGTTTTGAGCCTTTGCCGAATGATCTTAATTTTCCCAGAAGTGTCTTGCACAATTTCAAGCCCAAGTAAAGCTCTATCCCCGACTTCTGTCCAACAAATAGGTGATCTACACCTTCTACCATACAAAGCCTCGTATGGTGCCATATCGATGCTGGAGTGGAAGCTGTTATTATAAGCAAATTCTGCAAGTGGAAAATAGTCTTCCCAACTCCCCTGAAAGTTTAAAGCACACATCCAAAGCATATCTTCCAAAGTCTGTATTGCTCGTTCTGATTGCCCATCTGTCTGAGGGTGGAATGCAGTACTGAACCTTAGTTCTGTCCCCATAGCTTCCTGCAAACTCTTCCATTATCTAGATACAAATTTCGGATCTCTATCCGACACAATGGATACCGGAACTCCGTGTAAACGGACAATCTCATCAACATATATGGTAGCCAGTCTATAAGCATTAAACGTAGTTCTAACTGGCAGAAAATGTGCAGATTTAGTCAGTCTATCAACTATAACCCAAATAGAATCCATACCTCGAAAAGTCCGAGGCAGGCCAACAACGAAATCCATAGTCACATGCTCCCACTTCCATTCAGGAATAGGGAGAGGTTGAAGTAGACCGCCTGGTTTTTGATGTTCAGCTTTGACATGCTGACATTGAAGATACTTGGACACATATTCTACAATCTCTTTCTTCATTTTAGGCCACCAATAGGTTTGTTTCTAATCCCGATACATTTTATTATTACCCGGATGCATGGCAAATACGGATCTGTGGGCTTCATCTAAAACCCTCTTCTTTAGTTCCGAAATATCTGGGACACACATTCTGTTCCGGAATCTCAACACTTCATTCTCAATGCCAAATTCTGCCTTCGGACTTGTCTCATATTCATCAATCACTTTCTTGAGGAATTCATCATCTTTCTGTTTCTGTTTGATTTCATCAATGATTGTCGGCTCAGCTGTAATAGCGGCTATCAATCCGCCCTGTTCACACATCGCTACATCAATTTTAGACTTCTCAAAATCTTGCAAGATCTCTTTCTGTTCAGTAAGCAACCAAGCCATACTCCCCGTTGATTTTCTGCTCAAGGCATCGACAACTGTGTTAGCTTTCCCGGGGTGATACTGAATCTCTAAATTATAATCCTTTATCAGTTCCAGCCATCTCCTCTGTCGCATATTCAACACCTTCTGCGTGAAGAAGTATTTCAGACTTTTGTGATCCGTGTAGACTTCACACTTTGCTCCATATAGGTAATGCCGCCAAATTTTCAAAGCAAAAACAACTGCGGCTAGTTCTAGGCCCTGCGTTGGATAATTCTTCTCATGTGGCCTCAACTGTCGGGAGGCGTAAGCAATAGCCTTTCCGTTCTGCATTAACACACAAACCAAACCTTTATAAGACGCATCACTGAAAATTACAAAATTCTCCGTACCTGAAGGTAGTGTCAAAATTGGTGCGGTGGTCAATCTTGTTTTTAGTTCATGAAAGGCAGCTTCTCTTTCGTCGTTCCATTCAAACGGTTGCCCTTTTCGTGTCAATTGGGTAAAAGGCACAGCTAATTTTGAAAAGTCTTTCACGAACCTTCTGTAATAACCAGCTAAGCCCATGAAACTGCGAACTTCTGTCACATTTGTCGGTGTAGGCCAATTCACAATTGCCTCTATTTTCTGTGGGTCCACTGAAATTCCATCCTTGTTGATCACGTGCCCTAAGAAAACAACTTCGTCTAACCAAAACTCATATTTCTTTAGTTTAGCAAATAATTTCCTTTCTCGAAGTATTTGTAAGACAGTTCTCAAATGATGTTCATGTTCAAGTCTATCTTTAGAATATATCAAAATGTCGTCAATAAAAACCACAACAAATTCATCAAGGTAGGTTTTGAAAATTCAGTTCATTAGGTCCATAAATGATGCCGAAGCATTAGTCACTCCAAATGGCATAACAAGAAACTCAAAATGTCCATACCTCGTTCTGAATGCGATTTTCTCAACATCCTCTGCCTTAACTTTCAGCTGATGATACCCGGATCTCAAATCAATCTTAGAAAACACTTGTGACCCCTGCAACTGGTCAAATAAGTCATCAATATGGGGTAGGGGATATTTGTTCTTTATTGTTACCTTGTTCAATTCCCGATAATCGATACACAGGCGTAGGGTTCCATCCTTCTTTTTAAACAACAACACTGGTGCATCCCAGAGCGAAGTGCTGGGTCGAATAAACCCCTTGTTAAGCAGGTCTCGCAACTGTTCTTCCAATTCTTTCATTTCGGCAGTAGCCATTCTGTAGGGAGTTTTAGAAATGGGCTGGGTGCCTAGCACAGTCTCAATAGTGAACTCTATCTCCCTATCCACCAATTCCCCTGGTAGTTCATTTGGAAACACATCTGGAAATTCTCTAACAATAGAGATATCATTCAATTCAGCATTTACAGATTGTTCAGACAACACATACCACAAATAACCCTGACACCCTTTCCTGATCAGTTTACTTGCTTTCATTACAGATATCAAATAAGGTGGAGGCACTACCCCATTACCCACAAACACAATCTCTTTATGTTCTGGTGGTTAAAATACAACTCGTTTTGTCACACAATCAATGGTGGCACAATACTTGGTCAACCAATCCATGTCCAAAATTACATCAAAATGCCTAAAGTTCAAGGGCAGCAAATCTACATATAGGATAGCATCCTCAACACGCATATCACAAAACCAGTATATAGATTCACACAACACATATTCCCTAGATGGAGCCGACACACATAGTAGATATGGCAGTAATTCTAAAGGTCTATTCAGTCTAGATGCAAATGCATATGTCACAAAAGAGTGTGTAGATCCGGAATCAATTAATACAAAAGCATCCTGATTACATATAGAAATAGTATCTGAGACAACTGTGTTGGCATTCCACGTATCGCCCGGAACAAGCGCAAAAACTCTCCCCTGTCTCACGGTATCCCCGGTGGTAGCGGATCTCAAAGTATTTCCCGGCTTTGGGATCGATGCAGTGGAACTAGCAGTTACCTTTCCACTATTCTGATTACAATCTCGGGCTATATGCCCTTGTTTCCAACATTTGAAACAGACTCCTGATGCACGGTAACAAACTCCACAGTGCTTTTTGCTACAAATGTTGCACATGGGAGCTGTGTCTCGGGAAGAATTTGAAGTATTTGAGGAGCCCGTATTTTGCTTCTTTGAAAACTTCTTCTTTGAAAAGAGGCCCTGTCTTTTGTTGTATTTCCACTCTATTGTTGGCTTGGCTTGTCTAGCTATGTTAGCCTCTGATATGATGGCCCTGTCTAGCACCCCAATGTAGGTCTCTAGCTTCAAGACATGCTCTTTCTAGGATGTCACTTCGGAGCCCACCTTCAAAGTGTCTCGCCTTCTTATAGTCAGTATCAATTACATGTGGTGCAAACCTGGCCAATTCGGTGAATTTGGCCTCATACTCAACTACAGTCATACTGTCTTGTTTTAGTTCCATGAAGTCAGCTACTTTTCTATCTCGAACACACTGCGGGAAGTACTTGTCGTAGAAAATTTCCAAAAATTTTGCCCAATCAGCATCTTTGTAATTCTCACGCATTAACATCCACCATCTTCTTGCTTCGTCTTCTAGCATAAAGGTGGCTAGAAGCACTTTCTGTGTATCCGAACACGGAAACACTTCAAACAGTTTTTCGATGCCGAGGACCCAAGCTTCATCTTTCAAAGGATCTAATCCACCATGGAACTGTGGTGGTTTCATTTTCTTGAACTCTTTGGTGAGGGCCATGATTCGGTCATTATTCTGATTATCTAGCACGGGTGGTACCAGAGGTAGAGGTGGCGGATGTGGTTGCTGCCACTGTTGTTGCCACTCCTGTTACTATCTCAAAGTTTCTGCCATTTCCTGTATTAGTCTTTCCATTATGTCCATTCTGGCAGTGGAGGATTCCTCTATCTCATCACCTCTTATTCCCACCATCTGATTAAACTTACATTATACTTCATACAATAGATTTACAAGTATGCATATATTAAAGAGCATACATATTCGAATAATTTGGAAGCAAGCAAATCTCAAACTTATAACACATAATTGTTCACATTTAACAGTTAAGCGTATTCTTGATGCTTTCAGATTCATACTTGTCACATGAATGCATCCTAGATCTTTTCTAGACGCTTATTGCTCTTTTGGACAAGTGTGTGAGTTATTAACTCGTGCTTTGATACCACTCTGTCGTGACCCGAACCCGCCCCCGTGGGTTAAGGACATAACCGGCCAGTAATCATGAGATTACCTACGACCTCAAACCAAAACAAATGTGTTTTTAACAGAAATATTGGGGGCCAAACGGAAGCAGTTCAAAACTTTGTCCATAGAGTTGTGCTTACATGGCACATCCATGCAACCAAACACATATACATTAATAACTCACAACAAAAATGCAGTAGCATAAGTTCTGTACAAACAGGATCATCCAAAAACTAAGTCAACCCATGACAACTATATACAGACATATGCAAAGTTCTCGCCAACATGACAAAAATAAAATAGCATAGCAGAAAAGCGAAAACAGGTCTCGTGCGTGAGACACTAGGGCTGACTCTCCAAAACTCGGTTGTTCCTCACAGACTTCACTAGGGCTGGGTCTGGACCTCTCTTGGCTCATCTACAAACACATGAATGAGCCTGAGCGATAGCCTAGTGAATAATATCAAATAAGAAGATACAAACAATATGTAGAACAACATACTCCGAACGGCCTTGGGCCCAATTCAGAATTTTATTTAACATTTATAGACGCAATTTAAGTCAAGTGACTGTGGTTTCAAACGTACTGGCCTTTGGCCCATTTATCTTTCATTCCGATCAAACGGCCTCTAGCCCACTCATTTGTGTCACAACGGCCTCTGTCCCATCCATTCATATCAAGACGGCCTTTGGCCCATTCATTCATGTCAAAATGGCATTTGGCCCATCCATTCATGTCAAAACGGCCTTTGGCCCATCCATTCATGTCAATCGGTTGTCCATAATTCAAACTAGCAAACTGGTAGAGAAATAAGCAATTGGACAATTGACAAACTTCAAAATATCGATGTTACTCACAGTGATCGGTTGGTTAGTTTGCCCTTGAGCTCGGCCCTACACAGTCCATGAACACAAAAGGGTCACTAACAATTCAATCCGTTCTTAAATTCACATTTTCCTCTTTAGGCTTTATTCTTGTCTCTTTAATTCAATTACAATGCTCAATGCATGCCTAAGAGTACTTAGAAGTGAAAGAGAACAGAAAACGGAACTCATAATGCATAAACAAAATTACAGAAAACAGGGTCCCCACTCGAGCGTGGACTTCCCCGCTCAAGCGGACCCTTAAGGCCTGCAAAAGTACTGGAAGCATCAAAATTACGCTCGAGCTTGAAGTCTAGCGCTCGAGCGGAAGGCCTCTCTTCGTGGCTCCCCGCTCGAGCGTGAAATTACCCCGCTCGAGTGAACGCCATATCTGCAAAAAGTGCTGGATGCATCATTTTTACGCTCGAGCGTGAACTCGGACGCTCGAGCTGAAGGTCTATCTACATAGCTCCCCGCTCGAGTGTGGACTTTCCCCGCTCGAGCGGACATCCAAGTCTGCAAAAATACTCGGAGCACGAAATTCACGCTCGAGCGGCGGTTTCCCCACTCGAGCGGACTTCAAATTTCTGGAAAATCCAGAACATGTTCATGAGCTTCAACTTCAAATTCAAAGGTTCCAAATGCATGATTTTGACTTAAACTTCATGTATATGTGTACTAACATGGTACAAGCACTAGATTACAACATTTTGAAGCTCAATTTCATAAATCAAACCCATGCATGGCTCATTCTCCACCAAATTCATTATTAACATAGCAACTTCATGCATTCAAAGCTTCTACTCCCATAGATTGTACATGCATGTGACATATAACCCTCATTCTCATCCCATATGATGAAAAGATGGTCAAACACATGGATTTCAACCAATATTCAACATGAGTCATGTAATTCAAGCCCAAATATGCAAATTCAAGACAACTACACACATGCATGCATACATTGACCTTCAATTCAACAAAACTAACCTAATTTCATGTCAAACTTACTCTTGATTACCCAATTAGCTTGAACACACAAAATTACAAACTAGAATCCATGA
Organism: Camellia sinensis; assembly: GCF_004153795.1. NCBI lineage: Eukaryota > Viridiplantae > Streptophyta > Magnoliopsida > Ericales > Theaceae > Camellia > Camellia sinensis. The sequence continues at coordinate 361,691 of NW_021026757.1, read as the reverse complement.
GATACTCACCTAGGAGCTTAATTCTCCCAATCTATAGCAAAATCTTGGGTTTAATCTTCCAATTCTCCACAAACTTGAGCTAAACACAACTTTTCTCCTCTTACCCTCTCTAGTCAACCCTCTCTCTACTCTTAGAGTTAAAAATCAGCCAAGATGCAATAAAATAGGAGAATTGATGTGTGGTGCCCCTTTTACAACAATTCCCACTAACTTAATTTAATAATAATAAATAATTGGGCACTAATTCAATAATTTAATCAACTTAATTTGGTCCGAATCAGTTTTCAATTAAATTTCACCGTAGGCTCTAAAAATCACGCTAATCACAATGGCGTAATCAATTCCGGGTTCGGAGTGGTGGCCTCACTCGAGAGTATGATCTTGCGGAAGGAGACGCTGTTGCACTCCTACGGCATCCCGGTACTTTCTAGTTTCCTTGCATTTATCATACTTCTGATGACATACCAAAAATTGAACATTTCACTACACTGATTCACTGCATGTGTAGAGCACATATGTCACAACACATTTACACACTATATCTGCATGCACTCATTCTATGCATCATTCTTGCATCTGATATACATACTTTGGCTGATGTATTCAAACTGTCTTTTCAGGTCGCACCTGTACAGCCCAGGCCATCCAGGCCTTCTCGAGCAGCTGGGAGAGGAGTCTCGACTCGCGGCCGAGGTAGGCGTAAAGCACCTGCCAGACAGGATGACGAGTCCAGCGGTGAGGAGGTGTCAGCGCATCCTCAGTCGGAGACATCCGCAAGCAGAGATGATGACTCTGGTTCAGGTTCTGAGAGCGGAGGTGACGCCGAGGAGGATTCCGAGGATGGCGACTCCGATTCAGAAAGGAGTGCCAGCGGCGGTGGCGGAGAGGCTGCTCAGCCGAAGAGAGTGAAGAGGGCCTCTCGGTCTTGAGCTTGATAGCACTGATGTAGATGTTCTTGCTTTATTTTTATTTTTAAATGTAGTTGTAGCACATTGTACAGCTTAGGCAGTTTTATTTTCTTTAAAACTTGTACCCTGTTGTAAAATGTTGTAAAAACGAAGCTATGATGGAATGAAAATAGTTTTTTGTTCAAAAAGTGTTGTATTTGTATTCTAAGCATCGCATCGCATCATTTTGCACAAAAATGAGATTGATGAACAATGAACATTCATGTATTGCCAAGTCAGGTAGTGAACCAACGCAACAAACTAAACAACTTAACTTAATAAGCAACAACAAGATCTTAACAAGTTTACAACTCGATAAGCGAAGAGTAACAACTCGATAAACAAATGAGCAACAACTCGATAAACAAATCAGGGACAACTCGATAAACAAATGAGCAGAAACTCGATAAGCAAAACTTAACAACTCGGTAAGCAAATGCATCTTGGGAAAACTAAGTAACAGAACACATCCGAAACAGAGGTAAACTCAGACCTTTAGCACTCTCAGCACACAGGAAAGCTAGAGACTCTCTTTTGAAGACAAGGAAAAGGCTGCAAACCACTTTTTCTTCATGGCCGACCATCAAAAGGGGCTGGCCGACCACTTTCTTGGTCTGCAGGCCAGAAAATATGGCTGGCCGACCATAAAAACTGGCTGGCCGACAATAAAAACTGGCTGGCTGACCAGTTATGCTGGGGACCTCCAGATTCGTGCCACATGTCCTCCAAACAGTGCCTTATCCTCCATAAAGGTTCCAGCTTCGTGGTTCCCTCATTCTAACTCAGTTTTGCACCAAAATAGAGGCATTTCTTGTCCAAAATCTCACAAATTGGATTGATACCTTGGATGGCTCGGAAAAGGTGAATTTTCGGGGCTTCGGCATAAATGCACTATTCACGCTGAGTCGCACCCCACTGCGTCTTCCTTTTCTTTATGTCGCGGCAAGGTTTTGGAATCCAGTAACACACGTATTTAGCTTTGGCGGACAAGAGATATGTCCCACTTTCGAAGACTTCCAAGCTTTGATGGAGTCCGAACGCGAGGAAGAGATTTTGCCACAATTCCGCTTTGGCCACATCCAAGCCTTAGAACGAATGTGTGGGCTCACAATGCATGACGCTCAGTCTTTGATCCGCGATGGAGAATTGGACATCCCCAGCTTGGTTCATCGATTTTCTAATGCCGGTGACCGTAGCGATCATCACTGGTAGGGTTTTCGATGACATGCGCTTTGCTTGTGCATGTTGTCTCATTTCTTGCTTGCCTCAGGCTCTGGGGGGTCTAGTGTCCGTTTGATTGAGGTTGCCCAAGGCTTAAAAGAAGGCAAGAGCTGTATCGCCATGACACTAGCTAAGACATTGATGGGTTTAGATGTTTTTCATCACCGAGAGACGACTAGATTCGTGGGGAGTCCACTACTGCTGAAGGTAATGTTTCCCACCCTATCTCACCTATATTTCTTACATCACTCGGCCCTCAGGCTCAGTTTTTTTCTCTCAAAACCCTTTTTCTCACTTTTCTCTCCACATACACCTCTCTATTCTTTAATCTCTCATTTTTTTTATCCCTCCCCAAATATGGTTGATGGATAAGTTGAAGGTTGTGGACTCATGCCCAACATATTCAGCTCGTGGCTATTTCTTCCGGCGACGTCTAGTCGATGCCCCTGATGAGGGTTGGTGGTGGGAATGGATGTGTAGTTTGTCCGCAGACTGCATTGCTTGGTGCTGTCCTTGGCTCAATCTACCGGCGATGAGTCACAGCATGTCCCGGCAGCCCGAGATTCAGTTGATCGGCCTAACACACTGTGTCTTTTACTTTCCGTTCCGATTCCGGCGCCAGTTCGGACATGATCAAACCTGTCCGGAAGAAGGGATAGAGTACCCTGCTACATTTCCAGTCCGAGGCGCACAGCTAGCTCGGTATGCCACAGCATGGAGAACTAGAGAGCTTCTGGCCCCCGCTCCCACTTTTAGATGCACCCTCTCTGATGAGTGCATAGATTGGATTGATGAAGAGGCGCAGGTTGGGCCTACTTTGGCATCAGAGGCTTCTACCAGCTCTGGGAGAGGGTGTAGGAACACTTGACTTATCCATGCCCCGAATTTATTGTTTTATCAGTACTTTCAAGTTTTCTTTATGAATGTAATAAAAAACAACTTCAATTTGTATTCAAGAGTAAGAGAACTCTGTACTGAAATCAATGTAATTGAAGGTTGTGGGTACTGAAAATTTTCCGTTTGGTCCAAAAATGGTCAAAGTCATAAAAAGATTAATTTGAGCAAAATCAACTTTTATTAAAACTTTTCAAAACCATTTTCGATATGGATCAAAACTAGACACACCCAAGATCTATCACGGAGATGTACAACCCCGGATTCCATCAACTGGAAAGTTGCCCCTAGTCTGAATAGCACTACACTGGAGATCACAACCGAGCTCTTGAATGCAGAATAGACAAAGATGACCAACATGATCAGATGGACAAAGTTGATTTGGAAGTGTTTATGGCTGGACTTCAGAATGAAGTTGCCTACGTATCCCACAGATGGGAATCAAGCCTTACGTAGTTCGGTTCAGGTTCACTCGTGTATTAACACTCTCCTTTTGCGCTCTAATGTTTGCTAAGGCCGCCCTTTCTGGGTTTTCAACCTTGCGAGCTCAGTTTTTATAATTTCAAATTTTCTGTGCTTTAACTTTTGCCTAAGTCGTCCTTTCGAGTTTTCGGCCTAGCGAGCCACTCAGCGATAGTATTTCTTCAACTTGTCCATGTTGATTGGCTGGGAGAACTTTAGGGCATCTAGGTCCATCAAAACGATAACCCCACCCGACCAGATAGACTTGATGATGTAAGGGCTAGTCCAATTGGGTCTGGACTTGCCCCTAGGGTCGTGGATGGGAGCTCGGTTGTCTTTGAGCACTAGATCTCCTTCTTTCAAATTCTTAGACTTAACCTTCTTGTTGAAAGCCCTGGCAATTCTTCATTGATAACCCTGAACATGATACAGTGCTTTCAGTCTTCTTTCATCAAAGAGCATGAGTTCTTCGAACCTGCTTTGCTGCCAATCTGCCTCAGCTATCTGACACTCAGCCAATACCCATAATGACGGAACCTCAACTTCAATAGGAAGAACAGCCTCCATCCTATAAACCAAGGAATACGGAGTTGCCCCAGTAGAAGTTCGAATTGAAGTCCGGTAGCCCCACAGAGCAAATGGCATCTTATCTGGACAGTCCCTATAGGTTTCCACCATCTTCTGTAGAATGTGCTTGATGTTCTTGTTGGCGGCCTCAACTACTCCGTTGGTTTGCGGCCGATATGTAGATGACTTATAAAAAACCACGTTGTACTTCTCCAACAAGTCGATCACCTCCTTCTTGAAGTGGGAACCATTATCCGAAATAATCTTATTCGGGACCCCGTAGCGACAGATGATGTTGTTCCTGATGAACTTAGCAACGTGCGACGCCTTCAACACCGCGTAAGATTGGGCCTCAACCCACTTCGTAAAGTAGTCTATTGCGACCAGAATGTACTCATGCCCATTGGAACCCTTCGGAGTGACAGCCCCAATCACATCAATCCCCCAGACTAAAAACGGCTATGGCGAAGTCATGTTGTACAGCTTCGACGGTGGAATGTTCATGCGGTTTGCATGGATCTGACATTTGTGGCATCGACGGACAAAGCCAATACAATCCTCCTCCATAGTGGACCAGTAATAACCCTATCTAAGGATCTTCCAGGCTAGCATCACCCCGTTCATGTGCGCTCCGTACTCTCCTCCATAGATGGCCTCCATCAGGCACTTGGACTCTTCAGCATCAACGCACAGCTTATGCATCCCGAGATGACCCCTCTTGTACAGTTTACCCACGCAGACAATGAACTGAGCAACTATTCTTCGAATTGCCCTCTTATGTTTGGCATTTGCCCCTGGTAGATACGTTTCCTTCTCCAAGAAGTTCCAGACGTCGTAATGCTAAGGATTCTCATCTTGTACCTCATCTATGGCAGCAATCAGCTCGTAGGCTGGCACGAATTTCTGCTCGATGATGATCAGACACATCCGGACTCCGAAAGGGATGTCTATCATAGAAGATAGAGTTGCTAATGAATCAGCGAACCTATTGTTCTCTCTTAACAGATGGGAGAAATTCAGTTTCTCAAACCGAGGAATCAGAATGTCCAAGGTCTGGTGATAGATTCTCATCTTTTCTTCTTTAACTTTCCAATCTCCCTTAGCTTGAGATACAACAAGGTTCGAGTCCCCGATGACATCCAACCATTTTGCCCCTAGTTCCAGGGCGGCTTCTAGTCCAGCAATACATGCCTCATACTCTACCTCATTGTTCGACACTCTGAACCGGAGTTTGAATGCTAAAGGTATGCGGGAATTGTCGGGCGCTATCAGCAACACCCCTATCCCACACCCATATCGGTTTGACGCTCTATCAAAATACATCGTCCAAGTTTCTTCTTCGACATGCAGAATGGCCTCGTCTGGGAACAGATACTCAACTGCTTCATCCCCTTCAACCGGGTGATCGGCTAGGAACTCCGCTACCACTCTCCCTTTCACTGACTTACGCGTCATGTACTTCAGATCGAATTCGGAAAGCAAAAGCAACCAACGGGCTAGCCTACCCGTAAGTGCTGATTTCTCGAAGATATATTTGATGGGATCTAATCTCAAAACCAGTATTACAGAGTAAGCTAACAGTTAGTGCCGCAGCTTCCTGGTAGCCCATACCAAAGCCAGACAAGCTTTCTCCAACGGAGTGTAGCGAGTCTCGTAATCCAGCATTTTCTTGCTCAGGTAGTAGATAGCTTTCTCCACTTTGTCCTCAGACTCCTTTGCAAGCATGCAGCCCATTGTCGTTTCAGTCACTGAAAGGTACAGAATCAACGGTTTCCCCAGCTCAGGCGGTGAACACATGCGGGTTCTATAAATATTGCTTGATCTGCTCAAAAGCAATTTGGCATTGGTCGTCCCATTGGAACTTCTTTCCTTTCTTCAGGAGACCAAAGAGTGATTCACAAGTCAAGGTTAATTTTGTAATAAATCGTCTTATGAATTGCACTTTACCCAGAAAGCCTCGCACCTCCTTTTCAGTCCTCGGTGGTGGCATTTCTAAGATGGCCTTGATTTTGGAAGGATCGACCTCAATACCTCTCTGTGTGATCAAGAACCCCAGCATTTTCCCTGCTGTAACACCAAATGTACATTTCTGAGGATTCAGCCGCAACCGATACTCTCTGATCCGTTGAAAGAATTTCTGCAAAGCGGTGTAGTGGCCCTCTCTTCGCTTGGACTTGACAATCATGTTGTCCACATACACCTCGACCTCTTTATGGATCATGTCATGCAAAATTGTGGTTGCAGCCCGTTGATACGTAGCCCCAGCATTCTTCATCCCAAACGACATCACCCTATAACAATAGGTTCCCCACGGGGTGGTGAAAGCAGTCTTCTCCCGGTCTTCGGGTGCCATCAATACCTGATTGTAGCCTAAAAACCCATCCATGAATGAGAGCAACGCATGCCCAACAGTGAAGTCCACTAATTCGTCGATATGCGGTAGAAGAAAGTCGTCCTTCAGACTGGCTTTGTTCAAATCCCTGAAGTCCACACATACACGAATTCTGCCGTCTTTCTTCGGCACTGGAACTATATTGGCCAACCAAGTTGGGTATTCAGATACCAACAGGAACCCTGCATCAATTTGCTTGGTGACCTCTTCTTTGATCTTGAGAGCCCAATCTGGGCGGATCCTTCGGAGCTTCTGCTTAACAGGTCGGGCCTCTGGGTCAAGAGGGATCCGGTGCTGTATAATCTCAGGATCAATTCCAGGCATGTCTTCGTAGGACCACGTGAAAACATCTTTGAAATCTTTTAACAAAGAGACTAAGCGCTCGCGCTCCTTCGAAGACAACGTAGACCCGATTTGGACTAGCCGCGGGTCCTTCTCAGTACCCACATTAATTGTGGTGATTTCATCAACCAAGGGTTTTACAAACCTCTCCTACTCTTGATTAAGCAAATATTTCAAAACCGGAGGAATTTCTTCCTCGTCGTTTTTATCAAAATTTTGAAAGTCTTGATTAATACAATAAATTAAGGGCATAGAAAAGTACTCGGAAGCCACAGCCATTCCATTCTCATTAATCACTTCCAAATCGCCTGATTCCTCTGTTACAACAGGCTCAAAGGAAAAAGAAAAAGACGACCTAGACAGGACTGTGGCATCCGGGTTGTCACCCCCAAGAATACCGGACTCAGACTCAGACGAGCTGGAACCTGATTCTGACTCCACAGACTCGGAGGAATCAGATTCCAGCTCACTACCTGACCCGGTGCTGCTCGATAAAAAGCCCTCCTCGTATTGCCAGACGAGGGAGGGTGCGATGGATGCATCCAGAATGTTTGAAGATGGGCCCACAGTCGCTTAATTCCCAATCATGGATACTGAGAAGCTATCCCCCAAGCACTCTTGTACGATCTGAGGATCTGAGAGTAGACAAGCTAGTGCTACCCCCATTTCAATCTCTGTGCTCTCGGAATCCTCCTCCTTGCACTGCTCAGCCTCAAGCGGTGGGCCTGTCTGCTCTTCGGCAACATCATCTCCAGACAATTGCAAGTCAAAGAAAATCTCAAATCCTGGCAAGCGCCGCCTCTCTGCATTCAACCATGGCTCTGGGAAGCCGCAAAGCGGGAAGTCATCCCCCTCCCGGACAAAGCGTCCATTCAGGATACCCTGGATAGGTCGGTGCATCAACTCATAATGCTTCCCGGACTGCTTTGCTCTAGCCCTTCCGGTCATTTCTCTCCCTTTCCTCACCCAGTCCTTCTTGGTAGGCAGATAACCTAAACCAAAGGTATGTGGGTTATGCGGCACTTCGGCCGATGCTGCAACGCCTTTCCGGCCGCTGCGCCCTAATCCTATCCCGGGGATGTGCTGAAGCTTGTTCATAAGGTAGACTGATTATGCACTAACGTGCAACCCCTCATCAACAGCTAGGATGTTCTGTACAACCCAGGCCTCGGCTAGGGTGAACCTTGACAAAAACACATCCTCTGCGCCATGTTGGATCTCCAAAACTGGTATAGAAACCTCTGGCGGTGGATGGATTGAAGAATTCCCAAAGACAATGGCCACCCCCTTCCCGTGGGGGTATTTAAGCATCTGGTGCAGGGTGGAAGAGACTGTCCTCACCTAGTGCAGCCACGGCCGCCCCAGGAGTAGATTGAAGGTTGCGGGAACGTCCAAGACATGAAAGTCAATATCCTGTTGCCCCGGACCAACCTGAGTCCGAATCTGTACAGTCCCCATCACCTCTCTGCTAGTATTGTCATAGGCCCTTATCACTTGGGCGGTAGGCACAAAATCCACGGGCTTCAACCCGATAGCCTATGCCGTCCTCGACAGGCACACGTTGATAGCAGATCCTGTGTCAACAAGAACCACTGGTATCCATTTTTCTCTATACTCCACAGAGATGTAGAGTGGTTTGTTATGGTTTGAGCCCTCAGGCAGCAGTTCCTTGTCAATGAAGGTCAATGTCGGGGAAGCTCCTCCTGGAAAAACCAATCCCACCAACTGCTCAGGTGTGGTATCGATTGAAAGTTTAGCCCTGTCCATTGCAGAAATGACAGCTTGTCTGTGTACTCTTGAGGCTATAAGCAGTCCCCAGATGGAGATGTCTGCTTGGATTTTCTTAAGCTGTTTCAGCCCAGCCTCCTCCTCGACCAGTTTTTCTTTCTGCCTTTCTACCTCTTTGTCCTTTCCGAATGCCTCTGGTTGATCCAAGTGCGGGGGTTTGAAATACCGCCCGCTCCTGGTCATGTGATCAACCTCCCCCACATACTAGGTATCATCCGGTTAGTTTTGTCCCCAATCTTCGTCGGTGTGGGTAAGACATAAGTCATCGTCTTCCCACCACATGCCATGGGCAACCGACAGACACCTGTCCGGTTCCTTTACAACTGTTCCTATGCTCACAGCACATTCGGTTCTTGTGCTCACAGCACATTCCGTCCCTGTAGGGGGTTTGGCCTTTCTAGCCTTTTCTAGATCTTCGATCTTTTCCCGCTCAAACTGCTTCAGCGTAGCCTGCTGTTCAGCATCTTCCGTACTCAAATTGCCCGTGTTCTAAGCAAAATTCTTTACACTGGTGCTCTTCGGCGGTCCTTGCTGATTCTCGGCCATTCCTGCCATTGATGAAGTTTCCATTCCTGAAAGTCCCTATTCTGGCTGAGGCTGCTCAACGACATCCAGCTCGTCGCTGAGCCACCCAGTAGCTTCTGCTGACCCATCCAAATCAAACCAGTTGACAGTCACGTCTCTCGGATCTTGATCATTGAAGAATTGTAGATTCGCGATATCTTCTTCCAGCTCCGCTAGGTCGTCTAGCCCCTGATTAGGTCCATCCTCTCGTACTACACTAATCTCTGCCTCCACTGGCAATTCCACCCTTGGCTTAGGCTGATCTATTGGTGTGATGTAACTGCTCAGGTTATACACAAATCTCGCAGACCCCTCAGGCTCTGACTAATCATTCCCATCTGCTCCCACAGTCGACCCAATTCTATCTTCGATAGTCACCACCACCGGTTCAGGTTGGGTTAGGGAGGTGTTCAACATGCACAAGTCTATGCTGTCTGGAATGAATACCTCCGGCTTGGGTAGGTGGGAAGGGGTGATATATATGCTCAGGTCATATGGAATGACCGAGGTTTGGATCAGGTTGATGCGTTTGGGATGTGGACCTTGGTTATGTGGTGGGAGTGGGTTGGTGGTGACATTCTGTTTCTCTGGAGGCACAATCACCCTGTTGTCGATGAGATCCTAAATCTCATGGCGCAATCTAAAGCACTGGTCGGTTTCGTGACCATGCTGTTGATGATAGGCACAGTACTTTACTGGGTTGTGGGAGAGAGGAAGCTTGTCTGGTAATGGTCGCGGCTCCAGGGGCTTCAAGTGTCCTTTCTTGATCAAAACCCTCAAAGCTTTAGATAGAGACATGTATAGTGGGGTAAAGGCTTTCTAGCCTCGGGGTGCATGTCTGGCTGTTTACGAGCTACTTCCGGACGCACCGGTAAAGGGTGTAGCTGCAAGGGTTCTCGGGGTGGTGGTGGTGGTGGTGGTGGTGACCATGCCCACATCTGAAGTTCTGGCAGCTGCAGCACTACTCGTGCCTGCATCCGTACTGCGGTTGAATGCCCTTTTGGGCTGCTCTCTCTCATGGTCAATCAGACCCTGTTTCATGGCATCCTCGATCTGCACCACAATCTCATACAAGTCCACAAAGGTGGGAAGGGGTAGGACGATCATCTTTTGCATGAGCTTAGGCTGGAGGTTGCGCACAACCATCCGTATCTGATCTTTGTCAACCGGTCTGATGGTCATCATCGAGGCCTTGGCCCTCCAACGGGTTACGAAGTCAGAGAAGCTCTTCTTTGGTTCCTACCTGGTTGTCTCGAGATCATGAGTTGTGACCTTGATCTGCGTGTTGTAGGAGTATTTAGCTATAAAAGCCTCAGCCATCTCCTCTCAGCTTCTCTTTACAGAGTCCTCCAGCTTTGCATACCAAATAGCCGCAACACCTGAAAGGGTCTGGCCGAATAGGGAAAGCTTCTGCAATCTAGATAGGCCTATTGGCCTTAGGATATCCGAGAACAATCGTAGGTGTACCATGGGATCCCCAGAACCATCAAAACGGTCTATGTGCGGCATCTTAAATCGGTTCGGCAGCGTCATGGTCGAGTCGGTGTATCCATCCTCTATATCCGAAATGGATTTCACGCCTTGAGTCTTCTTGAAAAGCTTTTCTAGCTTGCTTACTTTTAGCGTTGTTGGATCCACCTCGAACTCAAACGGTGAATCCACTAGATTGGTGGGCGCTTTGGATAGCTGGGGTAGGATTGGGAGCGGAGCTGGCCCCGTTGGAACGTCTGTATTTTCCTGGACATTTGCAGTCTCCCCGAGTATTAGAACTCTAGGTGGGGGAGGAGGTGGGTGTGAAACAGATGCTCCGGCTTGCTGTTGTTGTTGCTGTTGCTGAAGTCTAGCAATCAGCTCTGCCTGTTGGGCCATAACCTCAGCCTGGCGCGCAGCAAACTCTACTTGACGGGCAGCGTCCTGCTGCATGGCTTGCATACTCTCCTAGAGCTGACGCATCATATCCTCCATAGATGCCATATTGTGCTGATCTAACTGAACAACCGGTATACCTGTCTCTGTGGTAAAAACTGGAACCTCAACCTGACTAGTCACTGGCGGAGTGGGTAAGGACCACTGATCTGGCAACCGCTGTACTGAAGCACTGTGCCTAACCGACCTTCGTCTAATAACCGAGGCTAATGAGTGGAACACTGGTTGTCCGTCTATCAGATCCGCGGATCGAAGAAGTCTATGACCTCTAACCCAGAGTGCTTGGGGAATATCTGCCTGGTCGGATGCAATTGTACTAAACTACCTTGCAAAAAGATAAATAAAGCATAATAAGGAAACAATGAACAAAAAAACAGACAGCATAACGGCTTAAAATAAAGACAACACACAGTTGGCAAGACAACACAGAGTTGGCATTTGTAAGCTGAAACACATTGTTCTCAAACAATGATCACTGTTCCCAAATCACTGCCCCAAATCTGATACCCTCAGGTAAAACTAATTCTCCGAATACTGATGCCCTCAGGCCTGATACCCGGACTTGTAAACTGACACATGTATTCCTGTAGAGGCACACTCTAAAAGCACATAGCAAATAAATGAGAGCCAAAACACCCCTATGGAGGGGTAGGGTTTCCCTGTCCTATTTTGTCAGGAACTAGGGTTTCACTACGCACACAGTAGTTTCAAACAACCTACAATCGGGTAAGCAACCTGTCCTAGCTTGGAATGGTCACTACAGTTTCCAATTTGCAACTAGGTTGAATGGTCAAAAGGATGCCTCGGTAACAACCGAGGTTTGTGTTCCCATCGTGGCAGAACCCGTAACCGGTCAACCTTATGGCACATAGCCTTCGGCAAACCATTCAGGAATAGCAGACGACGAACACGGTGTCTTAGGTGCACCAATGCAAATGCAATGCAAAGAAACACATAAGTGTAGTCAAAACAAGATATCATGAGTTCGAGTCAAGTTCTCTAAATCCCCAGCAGAGTCGCCAGAAATTGTAGACCGCCCGAGGACTCCGCTCTTAGCACGCGAGGGAGCGAATCGTTTGTTCTCAGCTACTACAATTCGGACTCGTGTCACAGTTCTAAATCTAATCTTACAATGTGCAATGTAAGACCAATAAATTACCAAATAGTCCAAATCCGGCAAATCGTTTTGGAAACTAATTTTTATAAAGAAGTGCCAAACATAGACTGCTTTGCCAGATATAGAGTCGCCACCTAAATGTTTTGTTTTGGGAAATTTAGGAAACCCTGACTCGTGCCTAAGGCCATGTGTTCGTCATCACCAAAGTTGCCTCAACTCGGGAACTTGGGTACGAGAGGGGAAGGTCATGCAATGAGCACCCCCACTCGCCCGATCAAAGATCGGCCTTTACTAACATGATATGTTGTTTTTGAAAACACATGTGTTCTTATTCCGGTTATTAACCTAGAATTACTATGTGATGCGCACAGCATACAAGTATAGACTAGATCGCCTAAGTTGGAACAAAACATTTCATACTCGTTTGTTTGAAAATGATTTAGAGGTGCTACTCGCAAGTAGGCTAAGTCTTGGATTTTGCCACCCTCAAGTGGGCTTAGAAAAACATGATTTTGCCACTTCAAGTGGGCTTAAAACTCACAGTTTGATGAATTGTTCCAATTCAAGCAATCCAACCTCCACCAATAGGCATTCAAGTAGTTAATCACTTAAGCAGTTAGTCTCATGGCAAGCATGCTAACATGGCAACATATACATCTCATGCAGTATGCTAAAGCGTAAACACTCACAGTGTACTCCAAGCCAAAACAGAGAACTAGTTAGAAATCATGCATGATCCTAGTTCATGTTAAGATGGCTAATGCAACACATGCAAAAATGCAACTAAGATAGGCTCGACTATTCTAAGATGTCATGTGAAATGCAACTTGATAACATGTATTCAAATTGGTATTGAAATACAATGCAGTTAGTATGATGCGCCGAGCCCGGTGCATGCAATACAAATGAATGGATGCCCGGATGCGAAGCATAAGTATGCTAATGAAATATGCCCTAAAACTAACCATCGTAAGCGGTTAAGTAAAAGAGAGAAAGAAACAGGGGTTGGAAGACATGCATCACACACACGCACGCTTATTACAACAGTACGCCCTCTCGTAGGAGGGTCCGAATAATGAGCTAACTAACTAATCTAAGCTAATTAAACTAATTATTTCAAGCCAACTAATTAACTAACAAGTTAACTAACTAGATACAAATGAGCAGCTAAATGCATTAACTAATTAAATACAGAACCAAAGCATAAGCCAGCTAAGGAAAGCATTTAAGTAAAGAAAATAGAATAGAAGCCTCAAGGCGAGAAGTATATGCATGCTCAGCTGCCTCGTTCGAAAATCCATCACGATGCCCCAACTTGCCTCTGTTTTCAATTGTTCTCAGAACACTGTACAAAGCTCCATATAGCTTTTGCTCCACCATGGGAACCTGTAGGAAGATGGCCGACCAGTTGTTGATATAGGAGACCACCTGCCGACCACTTTCCTTTGCTGCAGACCAGAAAAAGTGGTCGGCCAGCCACTTTTACTGGTCTGCTGACCACTTGTTGCTGCACTTCTCCAGTTTGCTGCAATAGAGAACAAGAAGAGGCATAGCAATGTATTTGCAAGATATGTGTGCACAACCACCCTCCCTATCATTTCATGAGCTCAAAGGAGTGTGGTTCTCGACCCTCGGGCCAACAATCACGCATCTCGATGCATGATGGCCGAGAAGCCAAGATTGCATGAATCAATGTGAAATGAATGCACACATAACGCATAAAGCCTTAAACTCTATCATGCTTGATCAAGAGGGTCGGCGACCGAGAATTGAGGCACGTTTCATCACTTCAAGTATGAAATGTCCCTCATTTCTCGTGTTTGGACTAACACCCAATCCAAACACAATGCAAGCAACAACGTGGCATACTCAATGCAATGTAACATGGCATACACAATGCAAACAACAACATGAAAACAAACATGCTCAATGGACTTAAACTGAATATGGACGGACCTCAGTCATGCCAAAACAGTCACCATAATGCTAAGAAATGAAGGCACAAAAGCATATACAAGCATGCACATGCATTGGCCTATCAATTAGGCATAAGTACACAACTCTCAAAAGTGCTCAAGAAGTGACAAAACAAAGAGTGTAGCCACACTATATGCACTTAAATAAGGTATGAAATGATGCCAAATCATTCAATCAACATAAGCATGGCACGCTAGGGTCCTTAAAGCATAAAGCTACCAAAGAGGACTACACAAGAGGCATGCAATACATGGCACAAATGCATGAACCAAGCATGGACAGAGTTCAAATAGGTCTAAGCAAAGACCAAAACATGCTGAGATGGGGCTCAAATGCCTAAGCATGCATGCATGCACACTAAGCCACAAACAAGGCAACAATGCACAACCCTTAGAGGCACTCAAAGGGTGAAAGAAGTGGAAGCATGGCAATGCTACATGCTCTGAAATGCCATGTTAAATGATGCCAAATCATGTACATGTCACAAATGAAGCATGATATGGTACTCAAAGCTTGAAGCTAGCATATGTACTTGCACTACAGCTATGCAATACATGAAGCATATGGCAAATATAACCCAAAACAGTCCTAGAGCATGCTAAAATGATGCAAAAACATGTGTAGACCAAAGCTAAAACATGCTAGCATGAAGGGCATGAGGCATGGAATGTGCAAGGCCAAAAGGGAGGATTACACTACACCTACCAAAGCCAAGCATGAGATGGCTTTGCCAACAAAAAAATCAGAGTTATATCATGGCAAAATAACCTCAAAAACATACTGAAATGATAGCTCGCAAGCTTAGGCATGAAGGCATACGCAATGACTCATGTTTAGGGCATAAAGGACCAACCCTTCAAAGCATTGAAAGAGTAACAAATGCAAGTGTCTGACCACACTATATGTACTGAAATCACATTTCAAATGATGCCAAATCATGAAAATAGTCCAAGTAATGCATGCTAATGGACTCAATACACAAAGCTAGTGAGCAAGATTGAACCATGGCTATACAAAGCAATGCATGCATGACCAAAACAACACAAATCAGAGCTTAAGCATGCTAAAACATGGACAAAAGCTTCTTAGATTTGAGCCAAAAGCATGCTAGAATGATGATTAAAAGCATGATACACATTAGCCTAGTGAAAGGAAATGCACTACAAGTGCATGGAGCATGCATGGGGCTATCAAACCAACCCAAAATAGATCTAAGGCATGTTAAAACGACACCAAAAACCTACTGAGATGGACTCAAAACATGCTAGAAAGACATACTACTTCATGAAGCACACAAAGCTAGTTTGCAAAATTTACACTACAAGTGTATAAAGCATGCATGAGGTGACAAAACCAAATCAAAACAGTGGTATGCCATGTCAAAATAACCCCAAATACATGCTAAGATGAAGCCAACATAAGCTTAACAAACATGCTCAAACATGAGGCAAATGAAGCAAGCATCCAAGATACAAGGAGAGGGGATGACCCTCTCCTATTTGGGACCTCAAAACACCATTTCCACCACTGAAATTCCTCTAAGTTTCAGTGGTGAGAAGGCCAAAAGGAGGTGGTCCCAATAGCTGAAAAGGAAAGCACAAAACAAGGCCAAACAAGGCACAAGAGGGGGTGGATCACCCCCAACACAAAAGAGACCTTAAATAAATATTACAAGCATGAAAAATCAAAAATTTGTGCAGTAAAAAGTCAAGCCTAAAACAACATGCAAGTAGGGCCAAAAGCTTAATCAAAAACAAGGGATTAAAGAGGTTAAAAGCTCACCCTTGTAGAACAACTTTAGAGCAACAACTCCAGCAGCTTTTTTGGATCAAAACCAGTCCAAAAACTCCAAAACCAACCTCAAGGTACCTCAACAACAAAAGGGTGGTGTTTGAGTGTGTGTTTGTGTGCAATAGTGTGATGAAAATGCACTTTCAAGCACAAAAATGAGACAAAGAGAGAGATATAGAGATATATGTGTATCTATAGCTCAAGCCAACTTTTTCTGAACCTGGAGAAGGGAGGGAGGGCCTCCCTCTTATAGAAAATCAAGCAAGAAGCTTGTTAAACACACTTGAGGCTCTAAGCCATCCCTCCATACACGTGTATGGAGGATGACTTCTGTGCCTTCCAACTGTCACAGCTGGCAAGAAAAGATCTCCAAAAAGGTGATGGAAAGCTGCTGACCACTTGAAATGGTCAGCTAGCTACTTGTAGCGGTCGGCCGACCACCACAAGTGGTCTGCCAGGAAATAAAGTGGTCGGCCATGGGGGAGGAGTGGTCTGCACACTGAAAGCAAGCCAATGGTGTCGTGGCCGACCACTTTTGATGGTCTAAAGACCAAGGAGACCAGTTGGCCGACCAGAAAGTTGGCTGGCGGGAAGAAAAGTGGTTTATAGGGAGAGAAACTGGTCTCCCACCCTTATCCCACCCTCCGAGCAAGGAAAACAAGGTTTATGCCAAAAACAAGCCAAAAAGGAAGCAAGACGAAAGTCCGGAGGACGCAAGACGAAAGTCCGGGGGACAAGGCGCGCAGCCGGGAGCCTCAAAAACTAGTCTACGAGCACCAAAAATGGTCTACGAGGGACAAGTGGTCTACGACCACAAAAAGTGGTCTCCCAGACCACAATGTCCCTCTAGGCAAGGTCAACAAGGCATGGTTCAAAAACCAAGCCAAACGGAGAACGTTAAGCGGTCCCGAGACAAGGCGCGCGGCCGAAGTCTCCAGAAATCGGAAACTAGTCTCCAATAAGGAAAAGTGGTCTACGACCACAAAAAGGTGGTCTACAGACCTCTCCCTTCCTCCAGGGAAGGGAAACAAGGCTTGGTCCACAAACCGAGCCAAAGCACAAAGAGTTCAGAGGCCTGGAGGCAAGGCACTTAGCTGAAAACTCCGGAAACTCGAAATGAGCACAAACATGCACAATAACCGTGTGCTCAAACGATGACGTCTGAGTCTTAAGGTCGGTAAAAAATGGGGTGTCTACAGTTGCCCCTCTTTGACAGAACTCGAAAGTCAAGAAGTGACGCGAGTGAATGTCAAAGCCCAGAGACAACCCATTTTTGACAAGGCTGAAGACTTAGACAAATAGGCAAGATAACAAAGAGATGCGCCCGTAGGCAAGGGCAAGATGCAAATGACATGCACAAAGCCGAACATAACTTATGATCATGCAAAGAGAGCTGTAATGAAGCAATTATGCAAAATAAATGCAACAGTTTAAGCAAGCGAATACGAACCAAACTACATCTCATGCAGAAAGGATGTAAGAAAATTATGCAATTCTCACTGCATCTCACGCGGAGAAGGCTAAAAGCAACTACCGAGAACACCCGGAGTCTCAAACACAACATCTCTCAGCGTATCACACGCAGGAGAGGAAAGGCAACACTTCTCAGCGTATCACACGCAAGATTAGTGCAGTGTGGAACAGATTACAGTTGAAATGCTAATGTATCAATAGAAAGTTTGATGACATGAAATGCAAGCTGAAGGAAATTACTAGAATTCTGTAGAGGCTAAGTAGGTTCATGCTCCTCTGCACCATCTTCATGAGGGAAGCTGCTGGCTCAAGAGCCTGTCCGCTGTACTCTATAGGTGCCTGCAAGTGTGTTGAAAGGATCAATGTTCTATAAGCATAACTGAAATAAATTGAACATTCAAAATGTAAAGTGTGGTACATATTAGAGTCGGGCCTCGAACCTCGACAAGCTCGTGCCCGGCTGGTGCGGGCTCAATGGGGATCTGGTTAGCCTCCCCAGTATGCCACCAATTAGTGAGTGTGGTAGGCAGCTCTGGCCACCCCGTCCTCTGTCTTGTCTGAGCATCTCTCCTGCCATGGGTCCTGGTCGCCCTGGCCCTTCTGTCTTTCTCTCTTGCAACTGGAGCCCTCGCTCTCTCATCTCCACAGGTGCCACTCAGAGGTGGCATAAGGTATGTCTGAATGAAGGCTGTATAATCACCCTCGACTCAGAAAAAATCGGCGTCCCAATCCCTAGTGAAATCAATCATCTCCTAAAAAGTGAATTTCTCAGTGGCTCTCATATATGTCAGAGGTGGCATGGGAACTACCGGCTCGGGCAAGCCAATGGTCTGGCGTAAGAACCGCTTCCCTTAGAACCATGCCCGGCAAACCGGGCCCTCGAGCAGGAGCCAAAAGCGGGAAGCCTCTCGAGCACCAGCAAACTGATCCCTGACTCCCTCAGGCATCATCGACCAAGGCTGCTAAGTGATCTGTGAATAGAGAATGCCCAGATTGTTAGCTGTCATCAGATATTGCGATATGAATAAGAATCAAAGAAAAATGGAAACAATAGTGAATCTTGAGTTACCTCGGCCGCGGTCACAGTGTCGAAGTATCGACGGAAGAATGGGAAGGACTCTCAGGACCTCCGCTGGCATCTCCCGTCATACCGGTGAGAGTATGGTATGACAGGAGGCATATCCACCTTCGGCTCTAGGGAAATGTCGAAAAATAGGCGTACACCCATAGCTGCGGAAAGCAAAAAGGCAACAGTGAGTATACCACAGACAAACACAAGTAATGCGGAAAGTAGAGTATGTGTGTCATGTCCAGAAAATGCAATGTGCAGAGAATGCAGGATACTGAGGGTGTAAAGAAAAAAGCAGACTGTGTATGTGCGGTGTACAAACGGTGTAAAGCAGAAAGCAGACTGTGTGTATGCGGTGTACAGAGAGTGTAAAGCAGAAAGCAAACTGTGTGTGTACAGTGTGCAGAAAGTGCCAAGCAGAAAGCACGATAGGAAATACAAAAAATAAAAGTAAAGTATACCTCTCAAGCCCTCTAGTAGCCTCCAATCAGATGTCCGCTCCTGCGGGAGGTCGAGCTCATGTATCCGTATAAGGTGGCCAGGCCTGCACCGCCCCAATCATAGAATCGAACACGGGACAAGTCTACCAAGGCGCTCATGAGATATAGCTCGATAGTGTTCACCCGGTCGGCAAACAAGGTAGTGCCAAAGAAGAACATTAGGAAACCTCGGGCATACTGCTCGGTCTCCTCTCGGGTCGTTGGTGTTGTCCCTTTGAAATGATCTGCAAACCAGGTGTATCGGACCATCCCTGATCGAGAGATAGGTGGGCGTGCCCCCAGCAGATAAATCCAGGTGGCCTCTCACTCGCCCATATCTGTATCGTAAGGAATCGGATGACCCCCCACCTCTATGCTAGTGAGCATAAAGAAGTCGAAGGGAGTCATCGTCATCTCCCCTGTGGTAGAGAAGTGAAAGGAATCGGTAGTATCCCACCACCTCTCTACCAAGGCACCTAGTAAAAACCAACTCGCTATGAGGTGTGAGAGTCCCATGTAGAATAAGCCGAAGCCAGCCTCGTCGATGATGTAGCGAACATCGTCGGGGAGCTCTATATACCACTCCCTTGTGAAAGTGGTCTCGTATCCTCTGATGGCGTGTGAATCCCCATGTGATCAGAACAAGCAGATGAAAGGCAGTGTAAGAAATACAGTGCAAGAGTGTGATTTAGGCAAGCAATGCAAGGTACATTGAGAAAATGTAAGAATGCAGTGTATACCTCGGAGGTTCCATAAGATAAATGAGACTCCGGCTCGCGCAGTAAAAGGTCCTCTGGTGCGCCTCGTGCTAACCCTCTGAACTGACAAATGCTATCGGGTGGTAACACATGTATCTCAGGATAATACGTCGCCGGGTCAAAAGGTCGAACGCTGAGTGGCAATGGCTCAAGCTCTGGATCCACCTCTATTTCCGGAGAAGCTCCGTCATGTGGGATGTCGTCCGCCATCTCGAAAGAAGATGAGAAAATGGTCAAAAATGGGAAAAATGGCCAACAAAAGTCAACTCTCAAAGAGGAAAAATGGGAGAAAAAGTCAAAGCCCGGGGAAAGGCACTGAATCGAAGAAAAACTCAAGGGAAACAAACCACAAGTGGTGAAAATAAAGAAAAAGGCACCGAAATCGACTTTTAATCAGTTCCAAACGATGTAAGCTAAGAGGGTTTGGCGAAGAAAATGTTTATGGGGCATTGGAAAATGTGTATAATGCTCGGATCTAAAGAGGATGAAGGTCTAGAGAGGGGAAGGAGGGATTTTTGGACTTGGAGAAGTGTAGAAATGAAGTTTGGGGGTGTATATTTAAAGACCTGAGGTGAAATACCTTTTCTGCCCCGAATCTGCCATCAGTGGCTGACAGCCACCATTTGTGGCCGATCAGCCACCACTGGTGGCTGACAGTACCTATTTGTGGCTAGCAGTGCTTAGGGGTGGCCGATGGGTGGCCGACGCCCCTCCCTGGTGGCCGTTCAGTTCCCAATGCTCTTATTTTGGTGTTTTCCTACTGTTTTGGTCCCTGTTTCCCGAGAGGTGCAAGGAAAAGTTACTGTCGAGCTCGAATCCTCTTTGCGAAGGCTTAAAACTGTGTTCTTAGTGATCATTGTTCACCTCTTATTGGACGAGGTGTATCCTTTTTGGTGTATTGCAACTCTTCTGAGAGGTAGATCGAAGAGTTGCTTTTGAACTTGTCGCATTAGAATGCATTTTCACTCTTGCGTAAACTACGCACTCCTTCATTACATATGTAAAGTGTGCGTCATGGATTTTGTACTTTAGTATAGAGCGTGCTTTAATAGACCGTGCTTTTAATTGTGCATGGAATAGGCGTTTTGTACTTTAGTGTGGAACATGCTTTTGCATAAGATATGCATTGTCGTTATGTTACATAGAAAATGTTCATATCTATTGCATTGTATTGCATTGTACATGCTCTCACATTTACATAGAAAATGTTTGTATCTGTTGCATAGAACATGTGTTTGCTATTATTGCTTGGAATATGCATTTTGGTGTTGCATAGAACATGCTCCAATTTTCGTCGCATAGAATATGCTTCTATTTTGTTCCTTGCATGTTGTGCATGAAACATGTCCCTAATATTGTGTCATGGTTATTCGTCTTGCATAGAACATACACTCTTGCTATGTTATGCTTGTTGAGTTTCTTTCTTATGCAGGCACGATATTGTATGTACGGTTCATTCAAAGTTGGTGCAACCAGACGCTATTGTATGTATGGTTCATTCAAAGGAATTCCATGTGAGATCATTCCTGCCCCTCAAACTCCCTGTTTTGGTTAGAAGCATTCAGACGAGTTCCGATGCTTACACCACTCCTTGTTTTGGTTAGAAGCATTCGTACGAGTTTCGATTCTTACACCACTCCTTGTTTTGGTTAGAAGCATTCAGACGAGTTTGGATGCTTACACCACTCCTTGTTTTGGTTAGAAGTATTCGAACGAGTTCCGGTACTTATACCACTCCTTGTTTTGGTTACAAATATTTGGACGTGTTCTGATATTTATTACCGCTCCAGTTAGAAACATTTGGGCATGTCCCGGTGTTTACACCATCCCTTCTTTCCTTCTGCGTGCAATGCATTGGGATCTCGTTTGACGCCTCGGGTGCGCCCGACGTTTGTGTTGTTCTTTGCCTTTCCTGTGTGATGTGTAGTTAAGATTGCATAATTTTCTTACATCCTTTCTGCATGAAATATGGTTCAGTTCATGCATACTTACTTTTGTTCATGTTTGAGTTTGCTATACCGCGTTTCGATTTGTTCAAATGTAGCATTTCTTTGCATAGTACTTGCATCTAAATGTTTCATTACAGCCTCATTGCATGATCATAAGTTATGTCGCATCGTGCATATCACTTGCATCTTGTCCCAGAACTACGCTGGTTTGATTCCTTGCAAAGGGATACATAGGCAACCCGCGAGCGCAACCGTTCTTTGTTTTGCTTGCTTGTTTGTCCAAGTTTTTGGTCTTGTCAAAAATGGATCGTCTCTGGACTTTGACATTCACTCTCATCATTTCATGACTTCCGAGTTCTATCAAAGAGGGGCAACTGTAGACACCCCATTTTTGACCATCCCCAAGACTTGGATGTCATCATTTGAACACTCGATGATTTTGTATGCTCGTGTTCGTTTTGAGTGCCCGAAGTTCTTAGTCAAGCGCCTTGTCTTTTGAGCCTCTAAACCTTATCCGCTTTATGCTTGGTTATGGACCAAGAGCTTGTTGTTTCAACTCTGGAGGAGAGGGTGGCCTGTCGGCCAGCCCCACAGCCCATTAGCTATGACTTGTGCCTGTCGGCCATAAGTGGTGGCCGGTCAACTATGTTGGTGGCCAGTCGGCTACCAATGGTGGCCGATGGCCATTTTTTTCCTTTTTCAGATATTTGTTTGCCAGCTGTGCCAGCTATTGCTCACTGAACTGCATCTTCATACACGTGTATGGTAGGATGAATTCAAGCTCAAACCATGTTTTTCTATATATAGGGGGTGTCCTCCCCCATTTTTGAAGGTTAGAAAATTTTGGATCAAAATCTCTCTGTCTCTCTAGATTTCTCTCTCTCTCTCTCTCTAGATTTCTCTCTCTCTTGTTATTTTACACACATTTGCTTGGTTTCTCTACACCTTTGCACATCAACCCTTAACCAAACACTCTCACCTTTGAGTTGAGGTGCCTTGGAGCTTTGTTTGAGCCTTGGAAGGGGATTTGAGCTTGAGTTTGTGGCTAAATTGCTCTTTACTTCAAAGGTATTGAATTAACCTTATTTTAGCTTATTGTGCATACTTGATTTGCCATCTTTTTTAACTGTTTTAAGGTTGTTTTGAGGTATAAAAAACTCTGTTTTTGAGGCATAAAAATGGTAGTTTGAGTCTTAGTGAGTTAGGGGGTCGTCCCCCTTTTTGTTCCTTAGCTTGTGAAACTTTTTGTGTCATCTTTCATCACTTTTAAATCAAACTTTTTAGACCTTTTAACCACTGAAAATCGGAGTTATTTTAGTGGTAAAAACCTTGTTTTGAAGTCCAAAATTGAAGGGGTTAGCCTCCCCTCTTTATGTCTTGTTTGCATGCCTAGATAGCTTAACATGTGAGCATGTTTTTCTAGCATTTTGTAACTTGATCTCAGCATGTTTTTGTTACTATTTGGGGCTGGTTTAGTCCTTTGAGTTTTGTTTTGCGTAGTTGTAGGGTTAATTCCTTCATTAGCCTAGTGTTTTAATACTTTGATCATCATCCTTTTGAGTTGAAAGCATGCTTTAGAGTTGTTTTGCACTCCATTTCAGCACTTTAAATCTCTGCAACCTCCCTCATTTCTCCACTTTTTCATTTGCTTTGAGGGTTGGTTAACCTTCGAGTTGTGTTTAAGCTTGAGATTGAGTTCGTGCTTAATGGTTTTAATCCTCTTTTAAGGGTTTCTACTAATCAAAGGCATGACCTCTCTCTTGCCTTAAATCATCCCTTGGTTGACAACTTTTTCATTAGGGGATACTCATATTGGACTTAATCGATTAAAGAATGGATTGGTAAGCTAAAATGAGTAAATAAAACTGGACAAGTAAAAGAGGTAAGATAAAGCATCTTTTGTGTTGCATAGCATGTGTTCGAATCGGACGTTAATTCGAACACGAGGAAAATGTAACGTTTCATACTTAAAGTGATGAAATGTGCCACTTTCCTTGGTCCCCATCACCCTTGATCATGCATGATAAGGTTACGGTTTTTGTTGAGTCTTGTTTTGCACTCATTAAACTTGTACAACTTGGTTTTTTGGCCATCATGCATGGAAATTGCTTGGTTGATGGTTTGAGAGCCAAGAGTTACACTCTTTTGAGCTTGTGTGATGCAAAGAGAAACTACATGGGGTTGCCCCCCTTTTTGTAGTGGCCATCATTTCATCTTCTTTTCCTTTCCATTTCATTTCATTCTCTTTGGTTGGGTTGGCAGAGGGTATGTCTCTCTCCCTGTTTCTTTATTTTTCATGGTTGCTCAAGCTTTGAGCTTAGAGTAGGAGTCTTTAGAGTGAGATTTTGTAAAAGTGTTGTAAATGAAAGTTAGAGAGCTCATCGTGATCTTTACAATGGTCATCTCAGATTCATGATTGGGCAAGATTTTCCTTCCAGATCTACTCTTCTTCATTATTTGAGGTAGGAACTTTTTTCATATTTTTACATTAAAGTTATGTTAGGGTTATTTTGAGAAAATATATCATTATAAGATGTATTGCATATATATATTTTTAAATTTTTGTTTGGTAATTTTTAGAAGAAAAATTATGTTGAAATGTTAAGAATGTTGGGATTTTGAGATTGATTTGGAAAAATCATTTTGTGTTGATAATTTTGCAAAGAAATCCGAAAATAAAATTTAATAGTTGTATGATTGTATTTACATCATATTATGATTAGATGATTTATTTTGAGAAATATAAAGTTTATTTATTTTTTTTATCTTTGAGTTTTGGAATTTATTTTTGAGAAAAAAAATAAATTGATGTTGATGAATATGGTGTAAATTGTTAAGTTGATATTATAGAGTTATTTTGGGATTAAAAACTCTAAACGTGTTATATTCATGAAATATGATTATGCTTGAAAGATGAGTTGGATTAAGTTATGTTTGGTATTTTTCTTTTGGAAAAATGTGAATATCAGAAAATTACTAATTTATTGGATTAAATTAGTTTGGGTAAAAGGTTATATCTTTTATGATGAAAAGTGTGTTATTGAGATTATACCATAACTTTTAATATAGTAGAATGAAAATGTTAATATTTCATAAGTATGAGATATTAGTGAAATTTATTTTGGTTATCTTGGTTGAAGTGGAACAAAATTTATTGAAAGTTTTGTGTAAGTCAAGATAATTGAGAAATGGATTTTTGATTTTAATAGTTGGAGTATGCTAATATGTTTCTTTTGAACATCAAATTTATATATATGTTTTTTTTTAAGATCTAGATGATTTTCGAAATCATCCTTTGATTTGTTTTGAAAATTGATTGTTGGTTCAAGAAGATGAGAGATTTTTTTTTTTTTTTTGAAAATGGGTTTACTTTCTTGTTCCTTTCAAAATAGAAATTGAGGGTTTGAAACTATGAGGATTGAAGAGAGATATTGTTGGTGACTTTCTTTCAATAAATGAAGATGAGTGATTTTTGTGGGAAAACCTAGAAATTGGGGGTTTAAAAGAAAGATGTTGACAATCATTGAAGATGTTATATTTATTTTGTATGCCAAAATAAATGATGTTTGAAATTTTGTTTATTTGTTTACATATAAATGATGGTTTTCATGGAATATGAGAATTGTTGAAGTTTTGGAAATTGTTGTTCAAAATGTTGATATAGTCTTGAAGTGACTAAATGGTTGAGATTACTCTAAGTATGGGAATTATGTTGTCCCATGGATGGATTGGAATAAAAGTATTTATATTCATCTTGAGCAATTATATTGAAATGAGAAATGATAATTTTGATAACAATGGGAATATTGTATGGAAGTATTGAAAATGAAAGAAATATTGCATTGTATTATTAATTATTGCGTTGGCATATCAATTCATTTGATAATGATGAGCTTTGAAATTTGATTTGAAAACTTTGCATTGAGAAAGGAATGTTGGGAAACAAGTTTTCATGAAATGATTTTGGGATAAATACGGTGGTAAGTCTTGAAAGGTGGTGTAGATGATAGGTGTCGAGCCTTCCAGTTAATACTAGTAAAAATGACAGATTACAGGTGTCGAGCCTTCTAGTTAATACTGGTAAAAATGACAAATTGGTAGTACTTGTATACTCTACTTGCAGACACCAGCCTAGGGATTACTTGAGTCGTATTTACCATCTTGGAATTTTATTGAAATTGTTGGATTAATGTGTTTTCAAATTGGCATTGTGCATAAGATTTCAAAAGATGAGAAAAATATTTTGAGCATGACGTGGCATATGCATTCATCTCATAAGACTGTATAAAATTGATTTGATGAATTGTTTAATTATTTGATTCAATTGATAATGAGATAATTGAATGAATTGAAAAGGATGTCTTATTACTATCAAAACATGTTTATTTATTTAAGTTAACTTGTTGTGGTTAATTAAATAAATTGGATTTAAGAGATTATGTAATAAAATCATATGGTTTTAACATGATATGATTTCACGTATATGTATGAGTATTTTGGTACCCGCATTATCTTCTAATGTTTTAATATGAGATTGTTTGGTGAGCTAGTGGTTGCTCACCCATTGCCTGTACATATGTACAGGGAATACTTTTCGGATTTGAAGATCACACAATGGTTTTTACCATTTCGTAAGTGTAATGTAGTGATAGATTATACTACTTCATTTGTTGTTTGGCTGAGTGCTATTTTTTTGTAAAGAGTAGCGTCCTCTCTTTTATTGTAAGCCTCAGGGCATTTCTTTTATTTGTATGTAAATGTCATTATTGTATAACGAGAGGGAATAAGTATATTTAATTATTCATCATTTCATCCAAGGATGAAATGTTATTTG
Source organism: Camellia sinensis (assembly GCF_004153795.1). Classification (NCBI taxonomy): domain Eukaryota; kingdom Viridiplantae; phylum Streptophyta; class Magnoliopsida; order Ericales; family Theaceae; genus Camellia; species Camellia sinensis. Next base: position 335,141 of record NW_021026757.1, on the reverse strand, counting down.
TAAATGGACTTGATTAATGAATATTGATAAATTTATCCGAGTAATAAAATACGGGGTGTGACATGAAGGTTATAAAATTTTGGATCAATATCTCTCTCTCTCTCTCTAGATTTTTCTCTCTCTCTTGTTATTTTACACACATTTGCTTGGTTTCTCTACTCCTTTGCATATCAACCCTTGAGCAAACACTCTCACCTTTGAGCTGAGGTCCCTTGGAGCTTTGTTTGAGCCTTGGAAGGGGATTTGAGCTTGAGTTTGTGGCTGAATTGCTCTTTACTTCAAAGGTATTGAACTAACCTTATTTTAGCATATTGTGCATACTTGATTTGCCATCTTTTTCAACTGTTTTAAGGTTGTTTTTGAGGTATAAAAAACTCTATTTTTGAGGCATAAAAATGGTAGTTTGAGTCTTGGTGAGTTAGGGGGTCGTCCCCCTTTTTGTTCCTTAGCTTATGAAGCTTTTTGTGTCATCTTTCATTACTGTTAAATCAAAATTTTTAGACCTTTTAACCACTAAAAATCAGAGTTATTTCAGTGGTAAAAACCTTATTTTGAAGTCCAAAATTAGAGGGGTTAGCCTCTCCTCCTTGTGTCTTGTTTGCATGCCTAGATAGCTTAACATATGAACATGTTTTTCTAGCATTTTGTAACTTGATCTCAGCATGTTTTTGCTACTGTTTTGACTGGTTTTAGCTCTGTTTGGGGCTGGTTTAGTCCTTTGAGTTTTGTTTTGCATAGTTGTAGAGTTAATTCTTTCATTAGCCTAATGTTTTAATGCTTTGATCATCATCCTTTTGAGTTGAAAGCATACTTTAGTGTTGTTTTGCACTCTATTTCACCACTTTAAATCTCTGCAACCTCTCTCATTTCTCCACTTTTTAATTTTCTTTAAGGGTTGGTTAACCTTCGGGTTGTGTTTAAGCTTGAGATCGAGGTTCGTGCTTAATGGTTTCAATCCTCTTTTGAGGGTTTCTACTAATCAAAGGCATGACCTCTCTCTTGCCTTAAATCATCCCTTGGTTGACACCTCTTTCATTAGGGGATACTCACCTTGGACTTAATCGATTAAAGATTGGATTGGTAAGCTAAAATGAGTAAATAAAATTGGACAAGTAAAAGAGGTAAGATAAAGCATCTTTTGTGTTGCATAGCATGTGTTCGGATCGGACGTTAATTCGAACACGAGAAAAATGGGACGTTTCATACTCAAAGTGATGAAACGTGCTACTTTCCTTGGTCACCAGCACCCTTGATCATGCATGATAGGGTTGTGGTTTTTGTTGAGTCTTGTTTTGCACTCATTAAACTTGTACAACTTGGTTCTTTGGCCATCATGCATGGAAATTGCTTGGTTGATGGTTTGAGAGCCAAGAGTTACACTCCTTTGAGCTTGTGTAATGATAAGGAGGGTAGTAGTACATACACTCCTTGAGAATACACGGCTTTGCCTCTGTTTGCTCTTTGTTGCAGCAAAAAAAAGAAGTTTAGAGAAGGGGTGGCCGACCGGCCACCAGCAGTAGCCGACTGGCCAACCATGAAAGAAGTTGCTTACTGTGCTCCTAAAGGGGATCAGAAGTGTTCTGGAAGTTGGTGCAATTTTTAGTGGTAAAAAATGTGCAAACAAAGGCTTTAATGGCAAGGCGGTGGCATTTTCGGGTGGAGTAACCGAGCATGCTTGCGTCCCTCACCCTTGAGGCCATTTAATTGTTTTAGTTAGCTTAGAATAGCTAGTTATTCAATTTTGGTTTGTAATAATTAGTTAACTAGAATAGTTAATTAGTTTTGTTGTAATACTTAGCTTAATTAGCGTAGCTAATTAGTTTATTCATTCAGACCCTCCTTCGTGAGGGCGTAATATTGTAATAAGTGTGTGGTCGTGTGTGCATGTCTTCCAACCCCACGTCTTTCTCCCTTTTATTTAATCGCTTTCGATGGTTAGATTAGGGACATCTTCACTTAGCATACCTTATGCTTGCATCCATTCATTCATATTGCATGTACCGAGGCTCGGCGCATCATTCAAACTGCATTGCAATTTCAATACACTTCTTTGAATACGTGTTTAAAAGCATGTTGTTCAAGTTGCTTCGTATGCCATATTAGTAGCCGAGCCTGTTAATTGCATATTGCATGTGTTGCATTAGGCATCTTGTATAGTTAGGATCATGCATTTTTTCTAACTAGCTTTTGTTTTGGCTTGGAGTACTCGGTAAGCTTTTACGCTTTAGCATACTTGCATGAGTGTGATTGCCCTATTGCCATGATAGCATGCTTGCCATGAGGTTATGTGCTTAAATGCTAAACTGCATGAATGCCTGTGGCTGAAGGCTTGTTGTTTGAATTGGAACAATTCGACGAATGTGAGTTTTAAAGCCCACTTTGTTGTGGCAAATCATGTTTTAAGCCCACTATGTTTGGTGGAAAATTCGCATCTTTAAGCCCACTTGAGGGTGGCAAATTCAAACCATTTCCATAAACAAACACGAGTTGAATTGTTCCAAGTCTTAGGACTAGTCTATACTTGCTTGTGTGCACCACATAGTAAAACTAGTTTAATAATCGGAACAAGAACACATAATGTTTATAAAATTTCATATCATGATTAGTAGAGGCCGATCTTTGATCGTGCGAGCGGAAGTGCTCATTTCATGACCTTTCCTTCTCGTACCTAAGTTCCCGAGCTGAGACAACTTTGGTGATGACAAACGTGTGGCCTTTGACAAGAGTCAAGGTTTTCTAAATTTTCCCAAAAACAAAATATTTAGGTGGTTGTCACGACCCAAACCCACCCCTATGGGTTTAGCACCGTAACCGGCCAGTAATCCGAGATTACCGAAGGCCTGCTTAACAGTAAGACAGTAATACAGAGTACAGGGGTTGGCAGAAGCCAAAACAGTAATTAAAAGATGTCCAATGAGCTTTGATAGTCTGTATGCAAAAAGACTTTTTAAAACATATTCACATTCAAAACAAAACAGTACTATACATGCATATACAAACATTCGGGTTAGGGACCAAGTCCCTACCATAACAGTACAGTATATGTCTATACAGTCTATCTAAAACAGATACAGAAAGGGAAAAATCTAAAACACCCTGAAGCAGCCTTAGCTTGGCAGCACTTGGAACCTCAAGGTGAGACACGATGGTTGGCTTGACAAAACAAGAGCTAATCTAACGCTCCTAACTCCAGTCCGGTGCCTGAACACCTACATATATATATATAAACAGTAAGCTAAAGCCCAGTGAATAACATATGCGTAAAGAGGTTAAGAATGAATGTCCTTTCAGTATTGAAAATAGTCATTTATCAGTATATTAGTCATTCAGTTTGTGGCTCATAATTCATGCCATAACAGTCATTCAGAAACTATAATAGTCATATGTGGTACATCCAATAGCAAAACAGTACAGTAGGTCTTAACAGACCGAGCAGTCAATGATGGCCATCATATCAATAAACAGTAGTGGTCCCAAACATGTGAACCGACAGAGATCTCTGTAACAGTAGCATTAACAATAAATTGCTATGGATGCCACGAATACAGTTCACAATAGGACAAACATTCATTTAGTAAACAATGTCATTTCATAAAGCAGTACAGTCATTTGTTTAGAAAATAATCCCATTTGAACATATCTTTACAACATTGTTACTCACAGAGCACTGGGCTATAAGCAGCTAGAGCGTCCTCGGATGCCAACCCTACAGTTACAGAATGAACGCACACTAAGCTACACAGTTGGAAAAATAATACTTAATTCCTAAATTACCTCGGTGTGGTTCTACATCGATATCCTCATCAAGATGCCTTAAACTAGGCCTAAGAATGCCTAGGATAGAATGAGGATGCAAAGATGCACTTAAAAACACTTTTCAGAATTTTCAAAAAACAAGGGATCTCACTCGAGCGTGGCTTTCTACGCTCGAGCGGACTGTAAGCTACAGTAAAAATACTGGATTCACAAAAATCACGCTCGACGAGCCCTCGATCTACGCTCGAGCGTGAGACACAAGTCCTCGCTCGAGCGTGAACTCTCTCGCTCGAGCGGACTGTAAACACATGCAAAGTACTGGATACACGCATTTCACGCTCGAGCGTCACTTTCTTCGCTTGAGCGGACTGCATGAACTCAGTGTACGCTTGAGCGTGGAGTTCCTCGCTCGAGCGTGAGTCTAAAATCTGAAATTTCCATATTTGAACCTCAAGCTCAAAACTCAACTTTAATGCATCAAAACTCAACCTCTTGGGCCCATTTTCTGGAAAAACACTTTAAACCCATAATATAACATGTTTTGAAGATCAATTTGTAAAATCAAAGCCCAAGGGTGGTTCAATTAAACACCATTTTCAAATAAACTTCAAGAACATGAAGAACAATGCAAATTCAACACATGCATGAATTTAATCAACTTCAAAGCTTCCAAAGCATGATCAAATGAGTTAGTTCACTCCCAAACATGATGAATTCATGGACTATAACCCAAATATGGACATGCATGCAAGAATTTCTATGAAAACAACCTCAAACTTCATGATATGGACATGCATGCATGATTTAAGCTTCAATTCAACTCATTAAGCCACTTCTAGACTCAACTCACTAAACTTCCATGAACCATGCAATATATGAATTAATTTAACAATTAAGAGGATAAATTCCATACCTAGGTTCCTCAATTACAAGAATGAGAGCTCAATTATGCAATCAACCTTCAATTTCTTCAAGTCTCCAAGTTAAGTTTGATGAATTCAAGCCTATTCTCCTACTCTCTCTCTCTCAATCAGTTTGGACTAAAAAAAATGGGCTGATGAAGTGTTGTAATGCTAGCATATAGAGATCAAATAAAAGGATCATGAAAGTCCACTAAGTAGCATTTTGGTGAATAAGTCCAACTCTTGTAAATTAGCATTATTTAATCCAATTTAAACATACCAAATCACATTTCAACTAAATATATCATAAAATTACATAAATTCCAATTAGCATAAAACATTAATCAATTTTAGATTCGGCCGCCGATAAGGCCTTCAATTTGCAATTTAAACATAATACATGAACAGATAATTTAACAGTCAAACAGATAGACATGCATTTAAACTAACACACTCAATCAATTAACTCAGAATTTCAATCAATTCAATTACTTATCATGATCAGTCGCAGTTTAGCAGTAATCAGTGGTGTTATCAGTAAACAGTAGTGAAGGTTGTCACAGTGGCGACTCTGTATCTGACAAAGCAGTCTAATTTTGGCATTATTTGATTTTAAATCGATTTTCCAAAAAGGTTTGCCGGATTGGACTCTTTGGTGATTATCAGTTTCACATCGCACTTTGTGAGATTAGATTCTGAACCGCGGGAGTCCAAACTGTGAGGCCTTCTTTTAAACCCTTTTCCAAAAGGTAGAGGGTGCGAGAAAGAGGCGAGTCCACAGTTTCTGACGACTCTGCTGGGGATTTAGAGAACTTGACTCAAACTCATGATATGTTGCTTTATTTACACTTATGTGTTTCTTTGCATTTGCATTTGCATTGGCATTGGTACGCCTAAGTCACAGTGTTTGGCATCTGTTATTCCTGAACGGTTTGTTGGGGGCTTGCTTGGATAAGCTTGCCAAAAGGCTAACCGGTTGCGGACTCTGCCACGATGGGAACATAGCCCTTGGATCTGGACTACCCCTGTACCGTTCAATCCTCCTTTCACTTCTCGATGTTAGGAGTGAGAGGTATATTAGGTAGTCTTGCTGAGGCACCCTTTTTGACCAATTGACCTAGTTGCATATCGGAAGCCGTAGAGACTGTTTCAAACTTGGACAAGTTGCTCACCCGACTGCAGGATTGTATGAAACCGCTTGTTTGCGTAGTGAATCCCTAGCTCCTGACGAAATTAGGACAGGGTAACCCTACCCCACCATAGGGGTGTTTTGACTCTCACTTGCTTGATACATGCTTTTAGAGTGAAACTCTGTAGGAATGTATTTATCAGTTGCAAGTCTGGGTATCAGTTTGAGGGTATCAGTTTTGAGGCAGAAATTTGGGGCAGAAATCAGTGTTTGAGTATAGTTATCCAGCTTAAGATTGCAACTGTGTGTTGTTTCTGTCTGAGCCGAGGTGTTGTGCGGTTTCTAATTTTTGTTTCTTTTTGCTTTATTTTTCTTTTTGCAAGGTAGTGTTTTACGATTGCTTCAGACGAGCCAGTTACTTCTCAAGCACTCTGGACTCGAGTAAGGCGACTTTACCGATCTGGGGATCTTGTAAGAGTATAACCAGTGTTTGCTTCGTTACCCCCGGTAACAAGACGGAGGAGAGTCAGGCATAACTCACCGGTTCGACAGTTACCTTCATCCAGTGAAGTCCAGTTTTCTGCTTCCATTTCAGAAAGAGAGTACAGACCAGTTCTGATAGATCAGCACCACTTAGTCAATATGGAAGAAATGCTCCACCAACTTCAATAGACCATTGAGAATATGCAGCTGGATGCTGCCCGCCAAGTGGAAGTCACCGCCCGCCAAACGGAGATTGCAGCCCAGCAAGCTAAGTTGATTAATAGGCTTCAGCAACAACAACAACCACAACAAGCAGCAGCTTCTGCTTCATAGCCACCCCCAATCAGGGTTCCAACACCCGGGATTACAATTAATGTCCAGGAAAATGCGGACATTCCGGAAGAGCCAGTTTTACCCCAAACTTCCAAAGCACCGATTTACCTAACAGAGGCGCTGTTTGAGTTTGAGGTCGATCCTACTACACTGAAAGTGAGCAAGTTGGAAAAGCTATTTAAACGAGCTCAGGGTGTTAATTCGATCCCGGATATAGAGGATGGCTGTACTGATGCAGCGGTGACCTTGCCGGATAGGTTTAAATTGCCACAAATAAACCGCTTTGATGGCTCGGGTGATCCCATGGTCCACTTGCGACTATTTTCAGACATTCTGCGGCCGATGGGCCTATCTAGACTACAGAAGTTATCCCTCTTCGGCCGGACCCTGTCAGGTGTCGCAGCCATTTGGTACGCTAAACTTGAAGACTCTGTAAAGAGGAGCTGGAAAGAGATGGCTGAGGCCTCCATTGCTCAATACTCGTATAACACTCAGATCGAGGTCACAACTCGTGATCTCGAAACAACTCGCCAAGAGACAAAGGAGGGCTTCTCCGATTTTGTCACCAGGTGGAGGGCCAAGGCCTCCATGATGACCACCCAGCGAGCTGAAAAGGACCAGATCAGAATGGTCGTCCGTAATCTACAACCAAGACTATTACAGAAGATGATAGTCATACCTCTACCTACTTTTGCTGACCTCCATGAAATAGGGGTGCAAATAGAGGATGCAATTAAGCAGGCTCTGATAGACCACGAGAAAGAACAGCCCAAGAGGGCTTTCACGCGTAGTTCCAATGTGGCTACGAGTAGTAGTGCAACTGCAAGATCTTCTGATGTTGGTATGGTCACCACCACACCGAAAACTGCCAACCTTTTTGCCAGTATATCTAACACAACCTCATAAACCGTAAAGCACCAACCCCATGGCCAGAGGGTTTTCACCCCACTCTATATATCTCTATCTGCGGCCTTGAGGGTCCTGATCAAAAAAGGGCATCTGAAGCCACTAGAGCCACGCTCATTGCCCAATCCCCTCCCTTCTACACACAATCCGGCCAAGTACTGTGCCTTCCACCAACAGCATGGTCATGACACTAACCTGTGCTTCAAATTGCGTCATGAGATTCAAGATCTTATTGACAATAAGGTGATAGTGCCTCCTTAAAAGCCTAACGTCACCACAAATCCCCTCCCACCACATAACCAAGCCCCTCCACCCAAGCAAATAAACTTTATCCAAACATTGGCCATCCCTTACGACCCCAGTATCACCTCCTCCTACCTACCTAAGTCGGCGGTGCTTATCCTAGAAAGCACAGACTTGTGCATGATAAGCGCGTCCATATCCCGAACCAAACCGGTGATGGTGACTGTGGTAGGTGAAGGCAAGCTAGCCTTGGTGGAAAATGAGAATGTCAGTTCAGTGCCTGAGGGCTCCGTGGATTTGTCTGAGGAAGGATACAACCCGTGCTGCTACATTGTGCCAACCAGTCAGGCTAGACCAGGGGTGGAATTGCCAACATGAATGGAAGTTAGTGTGGTCCGGGAGGATGGCTCGAGCCAGGGATTGGATGACTTAGCCGACCTCGAGGAGGACATCAGCGACCTGTAGTTCTTCGATGAGCAAGATCTGGAGAATGTACAAATTGACTGGTTTGACTTGAACGGGTCAACGGATAATTCGCGGTGGCTCAATGATGAACTGGATGTGGATAAGGGGTCTCTATCAAAGTTGGAACAGCTGGAAATAGGAACTGTTACAACAGTCGAAACGACCGATAATAAGGAAAAGTTGCCGGAGAGCATCGGTACTAAGAATTTTGCTCAGGAATTGAGTAGTGTTAGTACAGCTAATACAGAGCAAGAAGCCGCGCTGAAGTGATTCGAACAGGAAATAGATGAGAATGATTAGAAGGCTAGAAAAGCCAAAGCCCCTGCGGGATTGACTGCGATGTGGATGCTGGAATACTTACAACGGAACCAGACTGTTGCCTGTCAGTTTCCGGAGGCGTAAAGTGGGAAGATGATGATCTGCATCTTGCCCACATTGATGAAGATTGGGGACAGAATTTGCCAGATGATACTTGGTATTCTGAGAAAGTGGATCATATGACTAGGAGCAGGCGGTACTTCAAGCCCCCACACCTGGACCAACCCGAAGCATCCGGAAAAGATTAGCAGACAGAAAAATAGAATGAGAAGTTGTTAGAAGAAGAAGCTGTATGGAAGCAGCTAAAGAAAATTCAAGCAGACATATCCATCTGGGGGTTGCTCATGGCTTCACGGGTACACAGACAAGCCGTCCTATCAGCAATGGATAAGGCTAAGCTGTCTATCGACACAACTCCTGAGCAATTAGTGGGACATGTTTTCCTGGGAGGCGCTTCGCCAAATTTAACCTTCACGGATAAGGAATTGCCGCCCGAGGGCTCTACGCATAACAAAGCACTATACATCTCAGTTAAGTGTAAAGAGAAGTGGGTGCCGATTGTCCTAGTTGACACTGGATCTGCAATTAATGTGTGTCCGTCGTAAACGGCCTATGCTATTGGTCTGAAGCCAGCAGACTTTGTACCAACGGCCTAGGTGATCCGAGCTTATGACAACACAAGTAGGAAGGTGATGGGGACAGTTCAGATCAGAATACGGGTTGGCCCGGCACAACAGGACATTGAGTTTCACATCCTGGATGTTTCGGCTACCTTCAACTTGTTACTTGGGCGACCGTGGCTGCACCAAGTAAAAGCTGTTTCTTCCACCTTGCATCAGATGTTGAAGTACCCCCATGGGAAGGGGGTGGCCATTATTTTTGGGAATTCTTCTATAGATCCTCCGCCGGAGGTCACTACACCGGTACTGGAAATTGTACACGGCGATAAGGATGTCTTCTTGCCTGGGATTACCTTGGCTAAGGCCTGGGTGGTGCAAGATATCTTGGCTATTGATGAGGGGTTGTATGTCAGTGCTCAATCAATCTACCTCATGAACAAGCTACAGCGTATACCCGGGATGGGATTAGGAAAGAGCGGCCGGAAGGGCGTTACTGCATTGGCCAAAATGCCACATAACCCTCATACTTTTGGTCTAGGTTACACACCTACCAAAGAGGACTGGGTAAGAAAAGGGAAATAAATGGCAGGAAGAGCCAAAGCTAAGCCAAGTGGGAAGCACTATGAGCTTGTACATAGACCAATTCAGGGAACTCTGAACGGCCGCTTTGTCTGGGAAGGGGAAGATTTCTTATTTTGCGGCTTTTCTGAGCCATGGTTGAACTCTAAGAAGCGGCGTCTGGCCGGCTTTGAGATTTTCTTCGACCTACAACTGCAAGGAAATGAAGCCACAGAAGAACAGACTGTCTTACCAACTGAGGCTGAATAGGGTACAGAGGATAAGTCCAACAACATTGAACTTGGGATAGGAGCAGCACTGGTCTGTCTCCTTTCGGATCCTCAGATCAAACCGGAGAGCTTGGGAGATGACTTCACCATTTCCATGATCGGAGATCAATTAGGTATGGACCCTTCCGGTGATATTCTGGATGTATCTATCGCACCCTCTCTCATTCGGCAGCTAGAGGAGGGCTTTTTGTCCAGCAATTCTGAATCAGGTAGTGAACCGGAATCTGATTCCACAGAGGCTGTGGAGTCGAAATCAGATTCCAGTTCTTCTGAGTTGGAGTCTAGTATTCCTGGGGTTGATAACCTGGATGCCGTTGTTTTGTTCAGGTCGTCTTTTTCCTTTTCTTTTGAGTCGATTGTAATCGAGGAATTAGATGAGCTAGAAACTTTGAATGAGAATGGTACCACTGCTGTTTCTGAGTACTTCTCTATGCCACTTGTATATTGCATTGATCATGATTTTCAAAATTTTGATAAAAACGATGAGGAAGGAATTCGTCTGGTTTTGAAACATTTGATTAATCAAGAAGATGAGAAGTTTGTAAAACCCCTTGTTGATGAAATCGTTGCAATTAATGTGGGTACTGAGAAGGATCCACATCTGGTCCAGATCGGGTCTACGCTGTCTTCGGAGGAACGCGAGCATTTAGTCACTTTATTAAAAGATTTCAAAGATGTTTTCGCATGGTCTTATGAAGACATGCCTGGAATTGATCCTGAGATTGTACAGCATCGGATCCCTCTTAACCCTTAAGCCCGATCTGTTAAGCAGAAACTTCGGACAATACGCTCGGATTGGGCTTTGAAAATCAAGGAGGAGGTCACCAAGCAAATAGATACAAGGTTCTTTCTAGTATCTAAGTATCCTACTTGATTGGCCAACATTGTTTCGGTGCTAAAGAAAGATAGCCGAATTCGGGTGTGTGTGGATTTTAGAGATTTGAACAAAGCCAGTCTGAAAGACGACTTTCCTCTACCGCACATCGATGAATTGGTGGATTTCACCGCAGGCCATGCGTTGCTCTCCTTTATGGATGGGTTTTCCAGGTATAACCAGATCTTGATGGCACCCGAGGATAGAGAGAAAACTACTTTCACCACGCCGTGGGGAACCTACTGCTACAGGGTGATGCCGTTCAGTTTGAAAAATGTTGGGGCTACTTATCAACGGGCTGCAACCATTATCTTGCGTGATATGATCCACAAAGAGGTTGAGGTGTACGTGGACGACATGATTGTCAAGTCCAAGGAAAGATAGGGCCACTACAGCACCTTGAAGAAATTTTTCCAACGAATCAGAGAATATCGGTTAAGGCTGAATCCACAGAAATGCACTTTTGGTGTCACAGCAGGGAAAATGCTGGGTTTCTTGATCACGCAGAAGGGCATCGAGGTCGATCCTTCCAAAATCAAGGCCATCTTAGAAATGCCACCACCAAGGACTGAAAAGGAGGTGCGAGGCTTTCTAGGTAAAGTGCAATTCATAAGACGGTTTATTACAAAATTAACCTTGACTTGTGAATCACTATTTGGTCTCCTGAAGAAAGGAAAGAAATTCCAATGGGATAGCCGATGCCAGTTTGCTTTTGAACAGATCAAGCAGTACTTTCAGAACCCGCCCGTGTTGTCACTACTAGAGCCGGGGAAGCCATTGATTTTGTATCTGTCAATAACTGACACGACTATAGGTTGTATGCTTGCGCATGAATTTGAGGATAGAGTAGAGAAAGCCATCTATTACCTGAGCAAGAAGATGCTGAAATATGAGACCCGCTACACCCCGCTGGAGAAGGCTTGTTTAGCCTTGGTATGGGCTACCAAGAAGTTGAGGCACTACCTGTTTGCTCACTCTGTAATTCTGGTTTCGAGATTAGATCCCATCAAATATCTCTTCGAGAAACCAGCCCGTACGGGTAGGCTAGCTCGTTGGCTACTTCTTCTGTCTGAATTTGATTTGAAGTATGTCACACGTGAGTCTGTCAAAGGGAGAGCGGTAGCTGAGTTCCTGGTAGATCACCCAGTGGAGGGAGGCGAAACAGTAGAGTATTTGTTCCCAGATGAAACTATTCTGCAGGTCGAGGAAAAGATCTAGAGCATGTACTTTGACGGAGCGTCTAACCAGTACGGTTATGGGATAGGGGTGTTGCTGATAGCACCCGACAATTCCCATATACCCTTTCGGTTTAAAGTATCTAACAATGAAGCAGAATACGAGGCATGTATCGTTGGACTGGAAGCCGCCCTGGAACTAGGGACAAAACGGTTGGACGTCATTGGGGGTTCGAACCTCGTTGTGTCTCAAGCAAAAGGAGATTGGAAGGTTAGGGAAGAAATGATGAAAATCTATCACCAAACCCTAGACATTCTGATTCCTAGGTTTGAGAGGCTAACCTTCACGTATCTGTTAAGAGAAAACAACAGGTTCGCTGACGCTTTATCAACTCTATCTTCTATGATAGACATCCTTTTGGGGGTCCGGATGCGTCCGATCATTGTTGAACAGAGGTATGTGCCGGCCTATGAGTTGATTGCCGCGATAGATGAAGTACAAGATCAGAACCCCTGGTATCATGATATCTGGAACTTCTTGGAAAAAAAGGCTTATCCACCAGGGAAAAATGCCAAAGATAAGAGAGCAATACGGCGAATGGCTGTTCAGTTTATCATCTGTGGGGGTAAATTGTACAAACGAGGCCATCTAGGAATGCACAAGCTGTGTGTTGATGCGAAAGAGTCGAAGCACCTAATGGAGGCCATCCACGGAGGAGAGTGCGGATCGCACATAAGTGGAGTAATGCTAGCTCAGAAGATTCTCAGGCAAGGTTATTACTGGTCAACCATGGATGAGGATTGTATTGGTTTTGTTCAGCGATGCCACAAATGCAAAATTCATGCAAATCGTATGAATATCCCACTGTCGAAGCTGTACAACATGACTTCAACATGGCCATTTTCAATCTGGGGAATTGATGTTATTGCGGCAGTTACACCGAAAGGCTCAAATGGGCATGAGTATATCCTGGTGGCAATAGGCTATTTTACAAAGTGGGTCGAGGCCCAATCCTATGCAGTGCTGAAAGTGTCTCATGTAGCCAAGTTCATCAGAAATAACGTCATTTGTCGTTATGGGGTCCCGAATGAGATCATTTCGGACAATGGTTTCCACTTTAAGAAAGAAGTGATTGACTTGTTGGAGAAATACAACGTGACTTTTCATAAGTCATCCACATATCGGCCACAAACCAACGGAGCTGTTAAGGCTGCCAACAAGAACATCAAGCACATTCTATAGAAGATGGTGGGAACCTACAGGGACTGGCCAGACAAATTGTCATTTGCTCTCTGGGGCTACATAACATCAATTCGGACATCTACTAGAGCAACTCCGTATTCTCTAGTTTATGGGATGGAAGTTGTTTTGCCAATTGAAGTAGAGGTTCCGTCGTTACGGGTTATGGCTGAGTGCTAGATAGCAGAAGCGGATTGGCAGCAGAGCAGGTTCGAGGAACTAATGTTGTTTGATGAGAAGAGGCTGAAAGCACTGTACCATGTCCAAGGTTATCAACGAAGGATCGTCAGGGCTTTTAACAAGAAAGTTAAGTCTAGGAATCTGAAAAAAAGGGATCTGGTGCTCAAAGACAACCGATCTCCCATCTATGACCCTAGGGGCAAGTTCAGACCTAATTGGACTAGTCCTTACATTATCAAATCAATCTGGTCGGGTGGAGCTGTCATTCTTATGGACCTAGATGGCCTCGAATTCTCCCAACCAATCAACATGGACAAGTTGAAGAAATACTATCCTTGAGTGGCTCGCTAGGCCGAAAACCCGAAAGGGCGACCTAGGCAAAAGTTAGAGCACAAAAATTTGAAATAAGGAAAAACTGAGCTCGCAAGGTTGAAAACTCGGAAAGGGCGGCCTTGGCAAAAGTTAGAGTGTAAAAGGAGAATGTTTATATCCGAGTGAACCCAAACCGAACTACGTAATGCTTGATTCCCATCTTCGGGATACGGAGGCAACTTCATTCTGAAGTCCAGCCATAAACACTTCCAAATCAACTGTGTCTATGTGTTTGATCAAGGCATCTTTGTCCGCTCGTTATCTGAGAGTTCGGTTGTGAGCTATCACTATAAGAGCTGGTTACCATACACTGCAGTGCTATGCAGACAAGAGGCAACTTTCCATTTGCTGGATTCGATGTTGTACATCTCAAGGATAGATTCCATGTATGTCAAGTTGTGATCCTTATCGAAAATGGTTTTGAAAATTTTTTATAAAAGTTGATTTTGTTCAAATTAATCTTTTTACAACTTAGACCATTTTTGGACCAAAAAGAAAATTTCCAGTGCTCACAACTTCAATTTCATTGATTTCAATACAAAGTTCTCTACCTCTCAATACAAATCAAAGTTGCTTTTTATTACATTCAAAAGGAAAACTTGAAAGTACAGATCAAAGCAATAAACTTGGGGCACGGATAAATCAGGTGTTCCTGCGTCCCCTCCCTGAGCTTGTGGAAGCCTCAGATGCTAAAGTGGGCTCGGTGAGCGCCCCATCTTCAAGCCAAGTTATGCATTCGCCAGAAAGGGTGCAACTGAAATTAGAAGCAGGAGCCAGAAGTTCTCTTGTCCTCCATACAGTGGGATATCAAGCTAATTGTGAGCCTCGGATTAGAAATGAAGCTGGGTACTCTACCCCCTCTTCTGGGCAAGTTTGGTCATGTCCAAACTGATGCCTAAGCCGAAATGGGAAATAAAAGACACAGTGTGTCAAGCCAATCAACTGAATGCCGGGTTGCTGTAGATGCGCCCGAACGTCCCAGGAAAATCCTGTTTTGTTCATTGGGCTTACTACTAAAGTTCGGACTCAAATGTCACGGTTCTGAATCTAATCTCGCAAAGTGCAATGCAAGACCGATAAATCACCAAAGGGTCCAAATCCGACAAATCATTTTGGAAAACTGATTTTTATAAAGAAGTGTCAAACATGGACTGCTTTTCCAGATACAGAGTCGCCACCTAAATATTTTATTTTTTTGGGAGATTTAGGAAACCCTAACTTGTGCCTAAGGCCACGTGTCCGTCATCACCAAAGTTGCCTCAGCTCGGGAACTTGGGTACGAGAGGGGAAGGTCATGCAATGAGCACCCCTGCTCACCCGATCAAAGATCGGCCTTTGCTAACATGATATCTTATTTTTGAAAACACATGTGCTCTTATTTCAGTTATTAGCCTAGAATTACTACGTGATGCGCACAACACACAAGTATAGGCCGGATCGCCTAAATTGGAACAAAACATTTCATGTTTGTTTATTTGAAAATGGTTTGATGGTGCTACTCACAAGTAGGCTAAGACGTGGATTTGCCACCCTCAAGTGGGCTTAGAAAAACATGATTTTGCCACTCCGCAAAGTGGGCTGAAAACACACATTTCGATGAATTGTTCCAATTCAGGTAATCCAACCATCACCCACAGGCATTCAGGCAGTTATATCACATAAGCAAATAGCCTCATGGCAAACATGCTATCATGCCAGTCACTCACACACATGCAAGGATGCTAAAGCATAAACACTCACTGAGTACTATGAGCCAAAACAGAAACTAGTTAGTAATCAATGCATGATCCTAGTTTATGTTAAGATGGCTAATGCAACACATGCAAAATACAACTAGAAATAGGCTCGGCTATTCTAAGATGTCATGCGGAATGCAACTTGATAATCATGTATTCAAATCAGTATTGAAATATAATGCAGTTAGTATGATGCGCCGAGCCCGGTGCATGCAATACAGATGAATGAATGCAAACATGCGAGCATAAGAATGGTAATCAAAACATGTCCTAGAACTAACCATCGTAAGCTGGTAAATAAAAAGGAGAAAGCAATGGGGGTTGGAAGACATGCATCACACACACGCACACTTATTGCAAAATTCGCCCTCTCGGCGGAGGGTCCGAATGAATAATACAGAACCAACTAGCTAATCTAAGCTAACCTAAATAAAATAGCTATTACACAACAAAATGAATAACAAGCTACAGCTAATTATTACACAACACTAACTAATTAACAAATTAACTAAATTAGCAATTAAATAAGCATGCAAACTACATGAAGTGGGCTGCCTCAGCTCTGCCTTGGATGACGAAAGATGCATGCATGCTCAAATCGCCTCGCTCGGAAATCCATCGCGATGCCCCAACTTGCCTCTGTTTGCAACTGGTCTCAGAACACTACAAAAAAGCTCCAGAAGGTTGAAAGTCCACCAAGGGAATCTGAGGGAGGGCTGCCGACCAGTTTTTGTCAATGGAGACCACCTGCCGACCACTTTTTCTGGTTTTCTACCACTTAATCTGGTCGGCCGACCAGTTGCTGCTGCTGATTTTTGGTTTGCTGCACAGAGAGCAAGAGAGGGGCATGGCAAAGTATTTGCAACACGTGTATGCACAACCACCCTACCTATCATTACATAAGCTCAAGGGAGTGTAGTCCTCAACCCTCGGGCCACCAATCACGCATTTCAATGCATGATGGCCGAGAGGCGAAGTTGCACAATTTAATATGGAAATGAATGCACAAATAAACACATAATGCCTAAAACTCTATCATGGGTACTCAAAAGCGTCGGCGACTGAGAATTGAGGCACGTTTCATCACTTCGAGTATGAAACGTCCCTCGTTTCTCGTGTTTGGACTAACTCCTATTCCAAACACAATGCAACAAAACATGGTATACACAATGCGGCTCCAACATGCAAACATGCAATGCAACAAAACAAGCATGCAAATAACACGCAAGGGACAAGCATGCAAACATGCAATGCAATGTAACTTAGCATACTCAATGCCAATGGCATGCACAATGCACAATGCTAAGAACCACATGGCCCACTCAATGCAATGTGACATGATTAACTTAACAAAGCTAATGACATGCAAATTATGTTAATGCATGCATACTCAATGCAAGACAACATAAGCATGCAACAATATGAAGAACAACTAACATACACAATGCGAATGGACATGGCATACACAACGCAATGAACCATATGGAATACACAATGCTCGATGGACTTAAACCAAAATGGACTGACCTCAGTTATGCCCAAATCAGTGGCCATAACACCAAGACTAAGGCACTAAAAGGCAAGACACACATGCACACATATTGATCCACAAGCTAGGCAACAAGAACACAACCCTTAGGGGCACTCAAGGGGTGACAAAAGTGGGAGCATGACACGTCTATATGCTCTGAAATTACATGCAAAGTGAAGCCATATCATGCAAATAGCTCAAATAAAGCATGCCAAGAGACTTGAAATACAAAGCTAGTCAAGGGCTTTACACTACAACCATACCAAGAAATGCTCAAATGACCTAAAGCACTCAAAACAGACCTAAGGCAGGTCAAAATGGTAGCAAAAACAAACTAAACTCGCAACAAAGATGGCAAGAAAGATAGGCTCCCGAATTAGCTCGCAAATAAGGCATAAGGGCACAACTCTTAAACATAATGAAAGAGTGATAATCATGAGAGCATGGCAGAATTTTATGGTATGAAATTACCTACCAAATGATTCCATATCATACAAATAGCTCAAATATGACATGCTAGGGGGCCCAAAGTGCAAGGCTAGCAAAGCCAAATACACCATAGCTATACAAAACCAAACATGCATGACCAAAAAAATACCAAAAAGACCTTAAGCATGGTAGAAAAAGGCTAAAATCTTCTTTGGGTCGAGCCAAAATCATGCTAAAAACATGGCTTAAAGCACAAAGCATGTTAAGGCAATTTCATGGAATTGCACTACAAGTGCATGAGGCATGCAAGGGCCAACCAAACCAAACCAAAACAGAGTCATGACAGGGAAAAACATCACCAAAAACATGCTGAAATGGAAAGAAAACAAGCTAGAATGACATGCTACTTCATGAAGCATACAAGGCTAGTTTGTGTGATTTACACTACAAGTGTATTATGCATGCAAGGGATGATCACGACAACCAAAAACAGATCTAAGGCATGCTGAAATAAGAGTAAAAGCTTCTTTGAATTAGGCCAAAATCATGCTAGAATGATGATAAAAAATATAGAGCATGTTAGGCTAATAAATAGCATTACACTACAAGTGCATGAGACAGTCAAGAGACAATCAACCCAGCCAAAAACAGAGTCATATCTGGTCCCAAAAGTCACCAAAACAAGCTTAAATAAAGCCACAAAGAAGTGCAAAAACATGGTCATTTGATAGACCTTCTATGCATACAAACAAGACAAGGAGGGGGGACCACCCCCTCTAATTTCAGGCCTTAAAACCACATTTCCTCCACTGAAAATCTGCTGGATTTCAGTGGTTAAAAGGCCAAGAGAAGGTGATCTCAAAGGCTTAAAGAGATGGCTCAAAACAAGGCAAAATAAGGCCTAAGAGGGGGTAGACCACTCCCAACACCAACAAGGCCTCAAACAAACATGTTAAGGACTGAAAAACAAAGCTTTTTGTAGTTTAATGCTAAGCCAAGAGAAGCATGCAAATATGGCTAAGAGTATAATCAAAATAGAGCTTAAAAAGGGAAAAAAAGATTACCCTTGAAGCATTGCAACAACAACACTTGCTCCAGCCCAAAACCAGCTTTTTGAAGTCTCCACAAGACCCTCCAGTAACTCAATAACAAGGCAAGAATGTTTGGATAAGAAGTTGTGTACACAAATGTGCAGAAAATGGACTTTAAGGCTTCAATATAGAGAGAGAATGGGGGATATAGAGGGAGAGAGTATATATGGCCCTCAGCAAAAATCAGAACCTAGAGGAGGGAGGGGGCTCGGCTATTCTAAGATGTCATGCAGAATGCAACTTGATAATCATGTATTCAAATCAGTATTGAAATATAATGCAGTTAGTATGATGCGTCGAGCCCGGTGCATGCAATACAGATGAATGAATGCAAACATGCGAGCATAAGAATGCTAATCAAAACATGTCCTAGAACTAACCATCATAAGCTGGTAAATAAAAAGGAGAAAGCAATGGGGGTTGGAAGACATGCATTACACACACGCACACTTATTACAAAATTCGCCCTCTCGGCGGAGGGTCCGAATGAATAATACAAAACCAACTAGCTAATCTAAGCAAACCTAATTAAACTAGCTATTACACAACACTAACTAATTAACAAATTAACTAAATTAGCAATTAAATAAGCATGCAAACTACATGAAGTGGGCTGCCTCAGCTCTGCCTTGGATGAGGAAGGATGCATGCATGCTCGAATCGCCTTGCTTGGAAATCCATCGCGATGCCCCAACTTGCCTCTGTTTGCAACTAGTCTCAGAACACTACAAAAAGCTCCAGAAGGTTGAAAGTCCACCAAGGGAATCTGAGGGAGGGCTGCCGACCAGTTTTTGTCAATGGAGACCACTTGCCGACCACTTTTGTGGTGAAAACCATAAAAAGTGGTCGGCCTACCACTTAATCTGGTCGACCGACCAGTTGCTGCTGCTGATTTCTGGTTTGCTGCACAGAGAGCAAGAGAGGGGCATGGCAAAGTATTTGCAACACGTGTATGCACAACCACCCTACCTATCATTACATAAGCTCAAGGGAGTGTAGTCCTCAACCTCAGGCCACCAATCACGCATCTCGATGCATGATGGCCGAGGAGCCGAATTTGCACAACTCAATATGAAATGAATGCACACACGGACACATAAAGTCTAAAACTCCATCATGTATAGTCAAGAGTCTCGGCGACCGAGAATTGAGGCATGTTTCATCACTTCGAGTATGAAACGTCCCTCGTTTCCCGTGTTTGGATTAACTCCTATTCCAAACACAATGCAACAAAACATGGCATACACAATGCGACTCCAGCATACAAACATGCAATGCAACAAAACAAGCATGCAAATAACACACAAGAGACAAGCATGCAAACATGAAATGCAATGTAACTTAGCATACTCAATGCCAATGGCATGCACAATGCACAATGCTAACCACATGGCCCACTCAATGCAATGTGACATGATTAACTTAACAAAGCTAATGACATGCAAATTATGTTAATGCATGCATACTCAATGCAAGACAACATAAGCATGCAACAATATGAAGAACAACTAACATACACAATGCGAATGGACATGGCATACACAACGCAATGAACCATATGGAATACACAATGCTCGATGGACTTAAACCAAAATGGACTGACCTCAGTTATGCCCAAATCAGTGGCCATAACACCAAGACTAAGGCACTAAAAGGCAAGACACACATGCACACATATTGATCCACAAGCTAGGCAACAAGAACACAACCCTTAGGGGCACTCAAGGGGTGACAAAAGTGGGAGCATGACACGTCTATATGCTCTGAAATTACATGCAAAGTGAAGCCATATCATGCAAATAGCTCAAATAAAGCATGCCAAGAGACTTGAAATACAAAGCTAGTCAAGGGCTTTACACTACAACCATACCAAGCAATGCTCAAATGACCTAAAGCACTCAAAACAGACCTAAGGCAGGTCAAAATGGTAACAAAAACAAACTAAACTCGCAACAAAGATGGCAAGAAAGATAGGCTCCCGAATTAGCTCGCAAACAAGGCATAAGGGCACAACTCTTAAACATAATGAAAGAGTGATAATCATGAGAGCATGGTAGAATTTTATGGTCTGAAATTACCTACCAAATGATTCCATATCTGGAGTGTGGTCAAAATAGGCTAAAATGATGGTCCAAAGTATAGAGCATGTTAGGCTAGCAATATGGAATTACACTACAAGTGTATGAACCACTCAAGAGACAATCAAACCAGCCAAAAGCAGAGTCGTATCTGGTCCCAAAAGTCACCAAAACAAGCTTAAATAAAGCCACAAAGAAGTGCAAAAACATGGTCATTTGATAGACCTTCTATGCATACAAACAAGACAAGGAGGGGGGACCACCCCCTCTAATTTCAGGCCTTAAAACCACATTTCCTCCACTGAAAATCTGCTGGATTTCAGTGGTTAAAAGGCCAAGAGAAGGTGATCTCAAAGGCTTAAAGAGATGGCTCAAAACAAGGCAAAATAAGGCCTAAGAGGGGGTAGACCACTCCCAACACCAACAAGGCCTCAAACAAACATGTTAAGGACTGAAAAACAAAGCTTTTTGTAGTTTAATGCTAAGCCAAGAGAAGCATGCAAATATGGCTAAGAGTATAATCAAAATAGAGCTTAAAAAGGGAAAAAGAGATTACCATTGAAGCATTGCAACAACAACACTTGCTCCAGCCCAAAACCAGCTTTTTGAAGTCTCCACAAGACCCTCCAGCAACTCAATAACAAGGCAAGAATGTTTGGATAAGAAGTTGTGTACACAAATGTGAAGAAAATGGACTTTAAGGCTTCAATATAGAGAGAGAGGGGGGGATATAGAGGGAGAGAGAATGTATGGCCCTCAGCAAAAATCAGAACCTGGAGAAGGGAGGGGAAGCCTCTCTCTTATAGAAAAACACAAGCTAAAGCTTTTTGAAAAAGCTTAGAGCTTGGATAAATCCCTCCATACGTGTATGGTGGATGCAATCTGTGCACTCCAGCTGGCACAGCTGGCATCCACAACACCTGTGGAATATGCAGGAAGGCCGCCGACCAGTTAAAGTGGTCGGCCCGCCACTTTTTCTGGTCGGCCGACCACTTTTCATGAGAAAGTGGTCGGCCAGCCACTTTTCTGGTTTTCCAAAAAAAAAAAAAGTGGTCGGCCAGGGAAATTGGTGGTCTCCACACTGAAAGAAAGCCAGTAGTGTGGTGGGAGGCCAGTAAATGTGGCCTAAAGATCAAGAAAACCAGTTTCCCGACAAGAAAATCGGCCGGCGGGAAAAAGTGGTCTCCAAGGAGAAAGGTGGTCTCCACACTGAAAGAAAACCAGTGGTGTGGTGGGAGACCAGTAAATGTGGCCCAAAGATCAAGAAAACCAGTTTCTCGACAAGAAAACCAGTTTCCCGACAAGAAAACCGGCCGGCGGGGAAAAGTGGTCTCCAAGGAGAAAAGGTGGTTTCCCACCCTTGTACCACCTCCCAAACTAGGAAAACAAGGTTCATGCCAAAAATGAACCAACACGGATGCAAAACGAGAGTTCGGGAGGCAAAACGCGCGGCTGGGTGCCCCCGAAAACTGGCTGTTGAGCACCAAAAGTGGCATACGGCCACAAAAGTGGTCTCCCGGACCATAATGTCCTTCTAGACAAAGGAAACAAGGTGTGTTCCAAAGAACGTGCCAACGGAGAATATTAAGCGGTCCCGAACCGAGGCGCACGGCCGACGGCTCCGAAAATCAAAAACTAGTCTCCAAACGGGAATAGTGGCCTACGACCACGAAAGGTAGTCTACGACCACTGAGAGATGGTCTACAAGACCTCTCCCTCCCTCCGGGAAGAGAGAACAAGACTTAGTCCGCAGACCGAGTCAAAGTAAAAAGAGTCCCGAGGTCCGGAGGTGAGGCTCTTAGCCAAGAACTCCGAAACCTCGAAACGAGCACAACATGCGCAATCACCGAGCGCTCAAACAATGATGTCTGAGTCTTAAGGTCGGTCAAAAATGGGGTGTCTACAGTTGTCGAGCCATGCTGTAGCTCATCTCAGGTAGATCAAACCAGGGGTAACGCCAAGCAATGTCAGCAGCAGACTTGTTGCACATCCAATGGCACCACCACCCCTCGTTCGGGAAATCAACTAGCCGTCGACGAAACAAATAGCCTCATGTTGAATATGCAGGGCAAGAGTCCACTACCTTCAACCTGTCCATGAGCCATATCTGGGGAGGGATAAAAAATAAGAAAGATTAAAGAATAGAGAGGTGTATGTGGAAAGAAAAAGTGAGAAAGGGTTTTGAGAGAAAAATAGAACATGAGTGCCGAGTGATATGAGAAACACATGTGAGATAACATGGGAAACACTACCTATAAAAGCAGTGGGCTTCCTGCGAATTTGGTTGTCTCCCATCGATGAAAGGTATCCAAGCCTATCAAAGTTTCGGCCAATGCTAAGCCAATACAACTTTTGCTTTCTTTCAAGCTTTGGGCTACTTCAATCAAGCGAATGTTAGACCCTCTGAAACTCTAGGGCAAGCAGAAAATGAGCCAACACACACAAACAGAGGGCATGTTGTCGAAAACTTTGCCAAAGACGGTCACTGCGTCAGAAAATCGATGAATCAAATTGGGAATATCCAGCTCTCTGTTGTGAACCAAATATCGGGCATCGTGTAGAGTGAGTCCACACATCCTTCCTAAAGCTTGGATATGACCAAAACGAGACTGGGGCAATATTTTCTCGTCATGCCGGGATTCCATTAGAACTTGGAATTCTTCAATTATAGGGCATATCTCTTGCCCCCCGAAACCAAACACATGTGTAATTAGGTTCCAACATCTAGTTGCGGCATGAAGAAATGGGAAACACAATGGAGAACGACTTAGCGGGAATAGTGCATTTATCCCGAAATCCCAAAAATTCACTTTTTTTGAGCCATCTAAAGTTGCAATCCAAGTTGAGAGTTTTTCGATGAAGAATGGCTTAATTTGTGACCAAAACAGAGCTGGAATGAAGAAACTACGAAGTCCCAACTTTTGTAGAAGATAAGGCACTAAGTGGAAAATAGGTGGCAGAAATTTGGAGGCCCCCTGCATTAATGGCCGACCGGCCAGTGTTGGTGGCCTACTGGCCACCTTTTGTAGCTGACAGGCCACTACTAGTGGCCGACAGCCACTATTGGTGGCCGACAACCTCTGCTTATGGCCGTCATAATTCCTCTGGTCTTCTTGTGTGTTGACAGTGCTGAGAACTTGTGTTTTGTTCCACTCTTGATGCATTTTGCTGTTTTGTCTTAGTAGTTTTGTTGAGTTGCTTGTATTTGCTTTGTTTTTGTTTATCTAGTTGTTGTATTACTTATCGAGTTGTATTTGCATTGTTTTGTTTATCGAGTTATTGCTTTGTTTATCAAGTTACATTACATTTTTTGTTGTTATGTGTTGGTCGGTTCATTACATGATTAAGGAAATGCCAATACAGTGCACAATGTTCAATATCCATCAATCTTTTTTTCTATGCTATGTGGTGCAAAGCAATGTTCAGGATGCAAAATACAACACTTTTTGATCATCAGCATGTTGTTTTCATTCCGATCATGGTTTCTTTTTATAAAAGAGTACAAGTTTTTAAGAAAATAAAACTGTCCAAAACTGTACAATGTGCTAACACAACTAGCAAAAACAGACTAAACAAGAACATATGAATCAGCGCCAGCTACCTCAAGATCGAGAAGCCCTTTTCGTCCTCTTCCTGGGCACGGACTCAAAGCTGTCTCCATCGGCGCCACAATCAGAGGCCCTCGTTGTAGACCACCTGAGAACTCCACTCTCTACGCGTGAGGGCGCGAATCGTTTGTTCTTAGCTACTACAGTTCGGACTCATGTCACGGTTCTAAATCTAATCTTACAATGTGCAATGTAAGACCGATAAATCACCAAAGAGTCCAAATCCGGCAAATCGTTTTGGAAAACTGATTTTTATAAAGAAATGCCAAACATGGACTGCTTTGCCAAATACAGAGTCGCCACCTAAATGTTTTGTTTTGGAAAATTTAGGAAACCATGACTCGTGCCTAAGGCCACGTGTCCGTTATCACCAAAGTTGCCTCGGCTTGGGAACTTGGGTACGAGAGGGGAAAGTCATGCAATGAGCACCCCCGCTCGCCCGATCAAAGATCGGCCTTTACTAACATGATATGTTATTTTTGAAAACACATGTGTTCTTATTCTGGTTATTAGCCTAGAATTACTATGTGATGCGCGCAGCATACAAGTATAGACTAGATCACCTAAGTTGGAACAAAACATTTCATGCTCGTTTGTTTGAAAATGGTTTAGAGGTGCTACTTGCAAGTAGGCTAAGTCTTGGATTTTGCCACCCTAAAGTGGGCTTAGAAAAACATGATTTTGCCACTTCAAGTGGGCTTAAAACTCACAGTTTGATGAATTGTTCCAATTCAAGCAATCCAATCTCCACCCACAGGCATTCAAGCAGTTAATCACTTAAGCAGTTAGCCTCATGGCAAGCATGCTAACATGGTAACATATACATCTCATGCAGTATGCTAAAGCGTAAACACACAGAGTGTACTCCGAGCCAAAACAGAGAACTAGTTAGAAATCATGCATGATCCTAGTTCATGTTAAGATGACTAATGCATCGCATGCAAAAATGCAACTAAGATAGGCTCGGCCATTCTAAGATGTCATGTGAAATGCAACTTGATAACATGTATTCAAATTGGTATTGAAATACAATGCAGTTAGTATGATGCGCCGAACCCGGTGCATGCAATACAGATGAATGGATGCACGCATGCGAAGCATAAGTATGCTAATGAAATATGCCCTAAAACTAACCATCGTAAGCGGTTAAGTAAAAGGGAGAAAGAAACGGGGGTTGGAAGACATGCATCACACACACGCACGCTTATTACAACAGTACACCCTCTAGCAAGAGGGTCCGAATAATGAGCTAACTAGCTAATATAAGCTAATTAAACTAATTATTACAAGCCAACTAATTAACTAACAAGTTAACTAATTAGATACACATGAGCAACTAAATGCATTAACTAATTAAATACAGAACCAAAGCATAAGCTAGCTAAGGAAAGCATTTAAGTAAAGCAAATAGAACAGGAGCCTCAAGACGAGAAGTACATGCATGCTCGGCCGCCTCGTTCGAAAATCCATCGCGATGCCCCAACTTGCCTCTGTTTTCAATTGTTCTCAGAACACTGTACAAAGCTCCATATAGCTTTTGCTCCACCATGGAAACCTGTACGAAGATGGCCGACCACTTGTTGATATGGGAGACCATTTGCCGATCACTTTCCTTTGCTGCAGACCAGAAAAAGTGGTCGGCCAGCCACATTGACTGGTCTGCCGACCACTTGTTGCTGCACTTCTCCAGTTTGCTGCAACAGAGAACAAGAAGGGGCATGGCAATGTATTTGCAAGATATGTGTGCACAACCACCCTCCCTATCATTTCATGAGCTCAAGGGAGTGTGGTTCTCGACCCTCAGGCCACCAATCACACATCTCGATGCATGATGGACGAGAAGCCAAGATTGCACGAATCAATGTGAAATGAATGCACACATAACACATAAAGCCTTAAACTCTATCATGCTTGATCAAGAGGGTCGGTGATCGAGAATTGAGGCACGTTTTATCACTTCAAGTATGAAATGTCCCTCGTTTCTCGTGCTTGGACTAACACCCAATCCAAACACAATGCAAGCAACAACATGGCATACTCAATGCAATGTAACTTGGCATACACAATGCAAACAACAACATGAAAACAAACATGCTCAATGGAGTTAAACCGAATATGGACGGATTTCAGTCATGCCAAAACAGTCACCATAATGCTATGAAATGAAGGCACAAAAGCATATACAAGCATGCACATGCATTGGCCTATCAATTAGGCATAAGTACACAACTCTTAAAAGTGCTCAAGAATTGACAAAACAAAGAGTGTAGCCACGCTATATGCACTTAAATAAGGTATGAAATGATGCCAAATCACTCAATCAACATAAGCATAGCATGCTAGGGTCCTTAAAGCATAAAGCTACCAAAGAGGACTACACAAGAGGCATGCAATACATGGCACAAATGCATGAACCAGGCATGGACAGAGTTCAAATAGGTCTAAGCAAAGACCAAAACATGCTGAGATGGGGCTCAAATGCCTAGGCATGCATGCATGCACACTAAGCCACAAACAAGGCAACAATGCACAACCCTTAGAGGCACTCAAAGGGTGAAAGAAGTGGGAGCATGGTAATGCTACATGCTCTGAAATGCCACGTTAAATGATGTCAAATCATGTACATGTCACAAATGAAGCATGATATGGTACTCAAAGCTTGAAGCTAGCATATGTACTTGCACTACAACTATGCAATACATGAAGCATATGGAAAATACAACCTAAAACAGTCCTAGAGCATGCTAAAATGATGCTAAAACATGTATGGACCAAAACTAAAACATGCTAGCATGAAGGGCATGAGGCATGGAATATGCAAGGCCAAAAGGGAGGATTACACTACACCTACCAAAGCCAAGCATGAGATGGCTTTGCCAACAAAAAAAATCAGAGTTATATCGTGGCAAAATAACCCCAAAAACATACTGAAATGATAGCTCGCAAGCTTAGGCATGAAGGCATACGCAATGACTCATGTTTAGGGCATAAAGGACCAACCCTTCAAAGCATTGAAAGAGTAACAAATGCAAGTGTATGACCACACTATATGTACTGAAATCACATTTCAAATGATGCCAAATCATGAAAATAGTTCAAGTAATGCATGCTAATGGACTCAATACACAAAGCTAGTGAGTAAGATTGAACCATGGCTATACAAAGTAATGCATGCATGACCAAAACAACACAAATCAGAGCTTAATCATGCTAAAACATGGACAAAAGCTTCTTAGAGTTGAGCCAAAAGCATACTAGAATGATGATTAAAAGCATGATACACATTAGGCTAGTGAAAGGAAATGCACTACAAGTGCATGAAGCATGCATGGGGCTATCAAACCAACCCAAAATAGATGTAAGGCATTTTAAAACCAAAAACCTACTGACATGGACTCAAAACATGCTGGAAAGACATGCTACTTCATGAAGCACACAAAGCTAGTTTGCAAAATTTACACTACAAGTGTATAAAGCATGCATGAGGTGACAAAACCAAATCAAAACAGTGGTATGCCATGTCAAAATAACCCCAAATACATGCTAAGATGGAGCCAACATAAGCTTAACAAACATGCTCAAACATGAGGCAAATAAAGCAAGCATCCAAGATACAAGGAGAGGGGATGACCCTCTCCTATTTGGGACCTCAAACAACCATTTTCACCATTGAAATTCCTCAGAGTTTTAGTGGTGAGAAGGCCAAAAGGAGGTGGTCCCAATAGCTCAAAAGGAAAGCACAAAACAAGGCCAAACAAGGCACAAGAGGGGGTGGACCACCCCCAACACAAAAGAGACCTTAAACAAACATTACAAGCATGGAAAATCAGAACTTTTTGCAGTAGAAGGTCAAGCCTAAAACAACATGCAAGTAGGGCCAAAAGCTTAATAAAAAACAAGGGATTAAAGGGGTTAAAAGCTCACCCTTGTAGAACAACTTTAGAGCAACAACTCCAGCAGCTTTTTTGGATCAAAACCAGTCCAAAAACTCCAAAACCAACCTCAAGGTACCTCAGCAACAAAAGGGTGGTGTTTGAGTGTGTGTTTGTGTGCAATAGTATGATGAAAATGTACTTTCAAGCACAAAAATGAGACAAAGAGAGAGATATAAAGATATATGTGTATCTATAGCTCAAGCCAACTTTTTATGAACTTGGAGAAGGAAGGGAGGGCCTCCCTCTTATAGAAAATCAAGCAAGAAGCTTGTTGAACACACTTGAGGCTCTAAGCCATCCCTCCATACACGTGTATGGAGGATGACTTCTATGCCTTCCAGCTGTCACAGCTGGTAAGGAAAGATCTCCAAAAAGGTGATGGAAAGCTGCCGACCACTTCGAAGTGGTCGACCAGCTACTTGTAGCGGTCGGCCGACCACCACAAGTGGTCTGCCAAGAAACAAAGTGGTCGGCCATGGAGGAGGAGTGGTCAGCACACTGAAAGCAAGCCAATGGTGTGGTGGCCGACCACTTTTGATGGTCCAAAGACCAAGAAGACCAGTTGGCTGACCAGAAAACTGGCTGGCGGGAAGAAAAGTGGTTTACAGGGAGAGAAACTGGTCTCCCACCCTCATTCCACCCTCCGAGCAAAGGAAACAAGGTTTGTGCCAAAAACAAACCAAAAAGGACGCAAGACGAAAGTCCGAGGGACAAGGCGCGTAGCTGGGAGCCTCGAAAACTAGTCTACGAGCACCAAAAACGGTCTACAAGGGAAAAGTTGTCTACGACCACAAAAAGTGGTGTCCCAGACCACAGTGTCCCTCTAGGAAAGGTCAACAAGGCATGGTTCAAAAACCAAGCCAAACGGAGAACGTTAAGCGGTCCCGAGACAAGGCGTGCGGCTGAAGTCTCCGGAAACCGGAAACTAGTCTCTAAAAGGGAAAAGTGGTCTACGATCACGAATAATGATCTACGACCACAAAAAGGTGGTCTACAGACCTCTCCCTCCCTCCAGGGAAGGGAAACAAGGCTTGGTCCACAAATCGAGCCAAAGCACAAAGAGTTCAGAGGCCCAGAGGCAAGGCACTTAGCCAAAAACTCCAGAAACTCGAAACAAGCACAAACATGCACAATCACCGCATGCTCAAACGATGACGTCTGAGTCTTAAGGTCAGTAAAAAATGGGGTGTCTACAGTTGCCCCTCTTTGACAGAACTCGGAAGTCAAGAAGTGACGTGAGTGAATGTCAAAGCCCAGAGACGACCCATTTTTTACAAGGCCGAAGACTTAGACAAACAAGCAAGATAACAAGGAGATGCACCCGCAGGCAGGGCAAGATGCAAATGACATGCACAAAGCCGAACATAACTTATGATAATGCAAAGTGAGCTGTAATGAAGCAATTATGCAAAATAAATGCAACAGTTTAAGCAAGCGAATACGAACCAAACTACATCTCATGCAGAAAGGATGTAAGAAAATTATGCAATTCTCACTGCGTCTCATGCGGAGAAGGCTAAAAGCAACTACTGAGAACACCCAAAGTCTCAAACACAACATCTCTCAGCGTATCACACGCAGGAGAGGAAAGGCAACACTTCTCAACGTATCACACGCAAGAGAAGGAAAGGGTATCCAAACGCGTGCCAAACGCGAGAGGAGAAAGGGTAACAGTAAAACTAAACCGGAACTTCTCTCGAAAGAACTGTATCGCGCTAGCTTCAAATGAACCGTACATACAATATCGTGCCTGCAAAAGAAAGAAACTCAGCAGGTACAATATAGTAGTAACACATGTTCAACGTTACATCAAAACACAATTCCAATACGAGAAAAGCGCGTGCATACACAATGCAAGCGGTTCATAGCAATGCAAGTGAAAAGTGCATGACAACGCGAGTGAAAAGTGCGTAGCAATGCAAGTGAAAAGTGCGTGACAACGCAAGTGAAAAGTGCGTGACAATGCAACAAGTAGTGTGCATAGCAAATGCAAGAGAGGAAAGTGTGCATAACAATGCGATGAGTAGTGTGCATAACAATGCGCTTAAAATGGTGTGCATAACAATGCAACAAGATGTGCATAACAATGAGAGAAAAGTGTGACTTCAATAGCATGTTTGAAGCAAAATGCTGAATAAAGAAATACAAGCCTTAACGAGGGCAATTCAACCGTAACCTCCGATTTACCTCTCGAAGGGGTCACAACGTACTCAAAAAGGATACACCTTGCTCTTGACGAGTGACGATGAGCCACGCATCGAAGACTTGAATTAAAGTTCCCGCGGGGACATTTCGAGTCGAAAAGTGTACTTTTCTTGCACTTTCTCGGGAGCCGAGGACTCCAATCACCACCAAAACACACAAGGAGAACAATGGAGCCTTGAAGATCATCCAGGAGGGTGGCCGATCACCTACAAAGCCGGCCGACCAGTTGAAGACCACTTAAGTGGTCGACCGACCAGAAAAACTGGCTGGCCGACCAATTTACACAACTTTGGGGCAGTTTGGTCTTTTAGCTTCGGTTCTTTAAGTATACAGCTCCAAAACATATTTGCTCACAAACACAAGGCCGAAATCCACCCTCTTTCCTTTCTAGACCCTTTTTCCTCTCAGATCCGCACTTTATACGCATTTTCCAACGCCCCACGTGAAGTTGATTCGCGAAAACTCTTGATTCTCTTCGTTTTGAACCGATTAGAATTTGTTTTCGGAGTTTCTTTCTCCATTTTCACCACTCGAAGTATGTTTGTCTCGAAGTTTAGCACCCTTTCTCGGGCGTTGACTTTTGTTGACTTTGTCTTTTTCGAGAGTTGACTTTTGTTGACTTTTTGTAATTTTGGCTCGTTTCGCTCATTTTGGCAGATTTCTTCTGATGGCCGACGATATCCCACACGACGGAGGCTCCTCGAGAGTAGAGGATGAGCCCGACATTATGCCGTTGCCTCCGAGGATGCGGCCGTTCGACCCAGAGGGGTACCACCCGCAGGAGCACATCCTACCTCCTAGCACCTTTCACCATTTCACAGACTTCGCGCGCCAAGCACCCGCAGACCTATTCCTTCGGGAGCCGGAGTCCCACCTATCTCATCATGCGCGAGAGGTGCATACTTCATTTTTGCATTTTTTGCGATGCATTTTGCATTTCTTGCACATTTCATGCTTTCGCTATGTATTATATCTGCTCGTTTCGAACACATTCACATACATAGTACTTCTGCTCATTCTGAACACACAGTTCATACACAACACAATGCTGACTTGGCACACAGCTCACCACACAACACTTTGTTCATGACATACATAATTTGCACGCAGCATTCTGCTAATTTGGCACGCAGCTCGTTTGGGCACACAGCTCATCTGACTGCTCAATCTAAATACACAGTTCATAACACAGCACACTGTTCAATCTAAACACAGTTCATAACACAATATTCGGTTTATTTTGCACGCGGCTCATAACACTGCTTAATCTAAACACACAATTCATAACACAGCATTCTGTTTAGTTTGCACATAGCTCATAAGACTGCTCAATCTGAACACACAATTCATAACACAACATTCTGTTTATTTAGCACACAGTTCATAACACTACTCAATCTGAACACACAGTTCATAACACAGCATTCTGTTTAGTTGGCACACAGCTCATAACACTGCTCAATCTGAACACACAGTTCATCTGAGCACACAGTTCATAACACAGCATTCTATTTAGTTGGCACACAACTCATAACACTGCTCAATCTGAACACACAGTTCATAACACAGCATTCTGTTTATTTTGCACATAGCTTATAACACTGCTCAATCTGAACACACAGTTCATAACACAACATTCTATTTATTTTGCACACAGCTCATAACACTGCTCAATCTGAACACACAGTTCATAATGCAGTATTTGGTTTAATTAGCACGCAGCTCATAACATAGCACACTGTTCAATCTGAACACACAATCCATAACACAGCATTCGGTTTATTTGGCACGCATCTCATAACATAGCACACTGTTCAATCTGAACACACAATTCATAACACAGTATACTGCTCATTCTAAAACTGAATACATCTGTTCATTCTGAACGCATGTAGTTTCCCATTTCACACAGGGTTACAGATCGATCATTGCGAGGGAGTGGTATATGGAGCTCCCAGATGCTGTCCGACACATTGTGGATGAGGCAGGGTTTGGCCCATTTTGTGCGGGGTTGTCGCGTCATCCGGCGAGCAGGACCCTTTTGGGTGCACTTGTAGAGAGATGGTAGGACACCACAAACTCCTTCCATTTCTCTGCTGCTGGGGACATGACGATGACCCCGTATGACTTCTCAATATTGACAGGCCTCGACGTGGCAGGCCGACCGATCCCATACGATACTGATATGGGTGAGTGGGAGGCGGCTTGGACTTATTTGCTCAGAGCCCATCCGCCACCCTGCAGATCACCAGGCATGGTCAGGTACACCTAGTTCACTGAGCAATACAGGAGGACTACACCCCGAGACTATTGAGGCCATACAGCAATATGCCCGGGGATTTTTAATGTTCCTCCTTGGGACCACTCTGTTCTCCGATAAGGGGAACACGATCGGGCTATCTCTACTCAATGCTCTGGTAGACCTATCACAAGTCCGGCACTTTGATTGGGCCGATGCTGGCCTCGCTACCCTTTATTGCTACATGAGCGCGACCTCCCGCGAGAGGGGGACCATAGTAGGTGGCTACTGGAGAGCCTGAGAGGTACATTCTGCCCTCTTGATTTACATTTATGCTTTTCATTATCTGTACACTGCACGCTGCACACATTGCAAACATTACATTCTATAATCTACATTCTGCACTCAGCATTCTGCATTTTTTGTATATTCTATATTTTGACAGCCACTGTCTTGCCTTTCACAGTTGTGGGTTTACGCCTACTTCCCGACACTCGCCCCTAAGCTCGAGGTCGAGGCACCTCTCGAGATCCCCTATTCACGCAGATTTGAGGGTCGGTGCCGACCCAGGCCTCGGGAGACTCTGCCATACCTCAGGCAGTTCTTTGACTCCATACGGGCAACCGAGTTAAACCAGAACTCTCAGTTCTTCATGCTTTCAGCTTTGATTCAACTTGCATATTTATGACATCTAATCAGTTTATGCACTTGCTATCCGCAGATCACTTGGCAGCCTTGGCTGGCGATGCCCGGGTATTCTCGGTTCCAGTTCGCTAGGGCATAGAGTGCCTCTCGGTACAGGACTTTGTTTGAGGGACCAGTCGGCAGGGCTTGGTTTCTCGGGGAGCGCTTCATGTGCCAGATGATGGGTAATCTTGCTCAGGAGATCCCCTAAGTGCCTCCACTGGACATGCGGTCCACAGAGCGTCTCACTCCTCAGGAGACTGACGACCTCATGCTGGGTGCTAACGCAATCCTTTTCCTGGAGGAGAAGGAGTACGCGACATACGTCCACACATACTTGATGCCCCCATTGACAGGTGTTCGCACCCCTATGAAGAGAGCTGCTGACGTTCCGTCATCGAGTCGCGCTCGAGCTGCAGACATCCTGTCATGACCCGAACCCGCCCCCGTGGGTTAAGGACATAACCGGCCAGTAATCATGAGATTACCTACGGCCTCAAACCAAAAAAAAATGTATTTTTAACAGAGATATTGGGGGCCAAACGGAAGCAGTTCAAAACTTTGTCCATAGAGCTGTGCTTACATGGCACATCCATACAACCAAACACATATATATTAATAACTCACAACAGAAATGCAGTAGCATAAGTTCTGTACAAACAGGATCATCCAAAAACTAAGTCAACCCATGACAACTATATACAGACATATGCAAAGTCCTCGCCAACATGACAAAAATAAAATAGCATAGCAGAAAGGTGAAGACAGGTCTCGTGCGTGAGACACTAGGGCTGACTCTCCAAAACTCGATTGTTCCACACAGACTTCACTGGGGCTGGGTCTGGACCTCTCTTGGCTCACCTACAAACGCATGAATGAGCGTGAGCGATAGCCCAGTGACTAATATAAAATAAGAAGATACAAACAATATGTAAAACAACATACTCCGAACGGCCTTGGGCCCAATTCACATTTTTATTTAACATTTATATACGCAATTTAAGTCAAGTGACTGTGGTTTCAAACTTACTGGCCTTTGGCCTATTTATCTTTCATTCCTGTCAAACGGCCTCAGACCCACTCATTTGTGTCAAAATGGCCTCTGGCCCATCCATTCATGTCAAGACGGCCTTTGGTCCATTCATTCATGTCAAGACGGCCTTTGGCCCATTCATTCATGTCAAAATGGCCTTTGGCCCATGCATTCATGTCAAAACAGCCTTTGGCCCATCCATTCATGTCAAAACGGCTTTTGGCCCATCCATTCATGTCAAAACGGCCTTTGGCCCATCCATTCATGTCAATTGGTTGTCCATAATTCAAACTAGCAAACTGGCAGAGAAATAAGCAATTGGACAATTGACAAACTTTAAAATATCGATGTTACTCACAGTGATCGGTTAGTTGGTTTGCCTTGGAGCTCGACCCTACACAGTCCATGAACATAAAAGGGTCACCAACAATTCAATCCGTTCTTAAATTCACATTTTCCTCTTTAGGCTTTATTCTTATCTCTTTAATTCAATTACAATGCTCAATGCATGCCTAAGAGTACTTAGAAGTGAAAGAGAACAGAAAACGGAACTCAGAACGCATAAACAAAATTTCAGAAAACAGGGTCCCCGCTCGAGCGTGGACTTCCCCGCTCGAGCGGACCCTTGAGGCCTGCAAAAGTACTGGGAGCATCAAAATTACGCTCGAGCTTGAAGTCTAGCGCTCTAGCGGAAGGCCTCTCTTTGTGGCTTCCCGCTCGAGTGAGAAATTACCCCGCTCGAGCGAACGCCATGTCTGCAAAAAGTGCTGGATGCATCATTTTTATGCTTGAGCGTGAACTCAGACGCTCGAGCTGAAGGTCTGTCTACATAGCTCCCCGCTCGAGCGTGGACTTTCACCGCTCAAGCGGATATCCAAGTCTGCAAAAATGCTGGGAGCACGAAATTCATGCTCGAGCGGCGGTTTCCCCGCTCGAGCGGACTTCAAATTTCTGGAAAATCCAGAACATGTTCCTGAGCTTCAACTTCAAATTCAAAGGCTCCAAATGCATGATTTTGACTCAAACTTCATGTATATGTGTACTAACATGGCACAAACACTAGATTACAACATTTTGAAGCTCAATTTCATAAATCAAACCCATGCATGGCTCATTCTCCACCAAATTCATTATTAACATAGCAACTTCATGCATTCAAAGCTTCTACTCCCATAGATTGTACATGCATGTGACATATAACCCTCATTCTCATCCCATATGATGAAAAGATGGTCAAACACATGGATTTCAACAAATATTCAACATGAGTCATGTAATTCAAGCCCAAAAATGCAAATTCAAGACAGCTACACACATGCATGCATACATTGACCTTCAATTCAACAAAACTAACCCAATTTCATGTCAAACTTACTCTTGATTACCCAATTAGCTTGCACACACAAAATTACAAACTAGAATCCATGAGATACTCACCTAGGAGCTTAATTCTCCCAATCTGTAGCAAAATCTTGGTTTTAATCTTCCAATTCTCCACAAACTTGAGCCAAACACAACTTTTCTCCTCTTACCCTCTCTAGCCGACCCTCTCTCTACTCTTAAGAGTCAAAAATCAGCCAAGACGCAACAAAATAGGAGAATTGAGGTGTGGTGCCCCTTTTACAACAATTCCCACTAACTTAATTTAATAATAATAAATAATTGGGCACTAATTCAATAATTTAATCAACTTAATTTGGTCCGAATCAGTTTTCAATTAAATTTCACCGTAGGCTCTAAAAATCACGCTAATCACAATGGCGTAATCCAATTCGGTTCTGTGGCGATAAGCCTTCAATTTAATTTTCAAAGCAGACAATCAAAACAGATATTCCTACGGTGAACAGATAAGAATTCAAAACCACATATTTCACATAATGGCGCCAAAATCATATTAAACACATAATCATACTTAGCGTTAAGGACAATTAACATATTACGCGGACAGGGTATCACAGTCTTCCCCCCTTTAGGAAGTTTGCGTCTCCCAAACTTAATTTACCTTCGTCGGGAAACAAATGTGGATAGCGTAGTCGCATTTCCTCCTTTTTTCCCACGTGGCATCCTTCCCATAAGTTCTTTTCCATTCAACTTTCACCATTGGGATGGACTGTTTTCTCAGTTCCTTCACTAGTCGGTCAACAACTCGTTCCGGCCATTCAGCGTACTCCATATTTTCATCCAAAGCTACCCGATGATAATCAATCACATGAAGCGGGTCTCGGAGGTAACCACCTCAACATCGACACATGAAGCACATTATGGATTTGTTCGAATCCCGGGGGGCAAAGCAACTCTATAGGTAACTAGGCCAAGCTTTCCATAATCTGAAAACGGCCGATGTAACGGGGGCGACAACTTGCCCTTTTCCAAACCTGACTTGGCCTTTCATTATTGGGACACACGAGATGAACACATGGTCACCAACCTCATTACTCAAAAGCGTCTTACTAACGACATCTGCCATTAGTTCTTTTTGTTCTGGTCCGAGCTGTTTTGAAGCCTTTGCCGAATGATCTAATTTTCTCAGAAGTGTCTTGTACAATTTCAGGCCCAAGCAAAGCTCTGTCTCCTAAGTGATCTTACATATCCGGTGATCTACACCTCCTACCATACAAAGCCTCGTATGGTGCCATACCGATGCTGGAGTGGAAGCTGTTATTATAAGCAAATTCTGCAAGTGGCAAATAGTCTTCCCAACTCCCCTGAAAGTCTAAAGCACACATCCGAAGCATATCTTCCAAAGTCTGTGTTGTTCGTTCTGATTGCCCATCTGTCTATGGATGGAATGCAGTACTGAACCTTAGTTCTGTCCCCATAGCTTCCTACAAACTCTTCCATTATCTAGATACAAATGTCGGATCTCTATCCAACACAATGGATACCGGAACTCCGTGTAAACGGACAATCTCATCAACATATATGGTAGCCAGTCTATAAGCACTAAACGTAGTTCTAACTGGCAGAAAATGTGCAGATTTAGTCAGCCTATCAACTATAACCCAAATAGAATCCATACCTCGAGAAGTCCGAGGCAGGCCAACAACGAAATCCATAGTCACATGCTCCCACTTCCATTCAGGAATAGGGAGAGGTTGAAGTAGACCGTCTAGTTTCTGATGTTCAGCTTTGACTTGCTGACATTGAAGACACTTGGACACATATTCTGCAATCTCTTTCTTCATTTTAGGCCACCAATAGGTTTGTTTCAAATCCCGATACATTTTATTATTACCTGGATGCATGGCAAATACGGATCTGTGGGCTTCATCTAAAACCCCCTTCTTTAGTTCCGAAATATCTGGGACACATTCTGTTCCGGAATCTCAACACTTCATTCTCAATGCCAAATTCTGCCTTCGTACTTGTCTCATATTCGTCAATCACTTTCCTGAGGAATTCATCATCTTTCTGTTTCTGTTTGATTTCATCAATGATTGCCGGCTCGGCTGTAATAGCGGCTATCAATCCGCCCTGTTCACACATCGCTACTTCAATTTTAGACTTCTCAAAATCTTGCAAGATCTCTTTCTGTTCAGTAAGCAACCAAGCCATACTCCCCGTTGATTTTTTGCTCAAGGCATCGGCAACTGTGTTAGCTTTCTCGGGGTGATACTGAATCTCTAAATCATAATCCTTTATCAGTTCCAGCCATCTCCTCTGTCGCATATTCAACTCCTTCTGCGTGAAGAAGTATTTCAGACTTTTGTGATCTGTGTAGACTTCACACTTTGCTCCATACAGGTAATGTCACCAAATTTTCAAAGCAAAAACAACTGCGGCCAGTTCTAGGTCATGCGTTGGATAATTCTTCTCATGTGGCCTCAACTGTCGGGAGGCGTAAGCAATAGCCTTTCCATTCTGCATTAACACACAACCCAAACCTTTATAAGACGCATCACTGAAAATTACAAAATTCTCCGTACCTGGAGGTAGTGTCAAAATTGGTACAGTGGTCAATCTTGTTTTTAGTTCATGAAAGGCAGCTTCTCTTTCGTCGTTCCATTCAAACGGTTGCCCTTTTCGTGTCAATTGGGTAAGAGGCAAAGCTAATTTTAAAAGTCTTTCACGAACCTTCTGTACTAACCAGCTAAGCCCATGAAACTGCGAACTTCTGTCACATTTGTCGGTGTAGGCCAATTCACAATTGCCTCTATTTTCTGTGGGTCCACTGAAATTCCTTCCTTGTTGATCACGTGCCCTAAGAAAACAACTTCGTCCAACCAAAACTCAAATTTCTTTAGTTTAGCAAATAATTTCCTTTCCCGAAGTATTTGTAAGACAGTTCTCAAATGATGTTCATGTTCAAGTCTATCTTTAGAATATATCAAAATGTCGTCAATAAAAAACACAACAAATTCGTCAAGGTAGGTTTTGAAAATTCAGTTCATTAGGTCCATAAATGATGCCGGAGCATTAGTCACTCCAAATGGCATAACAAGAAACTCAAAATGTCCATACCTCGTTCTGAATGCAATTTCTCAACATCCTCTGCCTTAACTTTCAGCTGATGATACCCGGATCTCAAATCAATCTTAGAAAACACCTGTGACCCCTGCAACTGGTCAAATAAGTCATCAATATGGGGTAGGGGATATTTTTTCTTTATTGTTACCTTGTTCAATTCCCGATAATCGATACACAGGCATAGGGTTCCATCCTTCTTTTTCAGCAACAACACTGGTGCACCCCAAAGCGAAGTGCTGGGTCGAATAAACCCCTTGTGAAGCAGGTCTCACAACTGTTCTTTCAATTCTTTCATTTCGGCAGTAGCCATTCTGTAGGGAGTTTTAGAAATGGGCTGGGTGCCTGGCACAGTCTCAATAGTGAACTCTATCTCCCTGTCCACCAATTCCCCTGGTAGTTCATTTGGAAACACATCTGAAAATTCTCTAACAATAGAGATATCATTCAATTCAGCATTTACAGATTGTTCAGATAACACATACCACAAATAACCCTGACACCCTTTCCTGATCAGTTTACATCCTTTCATTGCAGATATCAAATAAGGTCGAGGCACTACCCCATTACCCACAAACACAATCTCTTTATGTTCTGGTGGTTGAATACAACTCGTTTTGTCACACAATCAATGGTGGCACAATACTTGGTCAACCAATCCATACCCAAAATTACATCAAAATGCCTAAAGTTCAAGGGCATCAAATCTACATATAGGATAGCATCCTCAACATGCATATCACAAAATCGGTATATAGATTTACACAACACAGATTCCCTAGATGGAGCCGACACACATAGTAGATATGGCAGTAATTCAAAAGGTTTATTCAGTCTAGATGCAAATGCATATGTCACAAAAGAGTGTGTGGATCCGAAATCAATTAATACAAAAGCATCCTGATTACATATAGAAATAGTACCTGAGACAACTGCGTTGGCATTCCGCGTATTGCCCGGAACAAGCGCAAAAACTCTCCTCTGTCTCACGGTATCCCCGGTGGTAGCGGATCTCAAAGTATTTCCCGGCTTTGGGATCGATGTAGTGGAACTAGCAGTTACCTTTTCACTATTCTTATTACAATCTCGGGCTATATGCCCTTGTTTCTCACATTTGAAAAAGGCTCCTGATGCACGGTAACAAACTCCACGGTGCCTTTTACTACAAATGTTGCACATAGGAGCTGTGTCTCGGGAAGAATTTGAAGTATTTGAGGAGCCCGTATTTTGCTTCTTTGAAAACTTCTTCTTTGAAAAGAAGCCCTGTCTTTTGTTGTCTTTCCACTCTGTTGTTGGCTTAGCTTGTCTTGCTATGTTAACCTCTGATATGATGGCCCTGTCTAGCACCCCAATGTAGGTCTCTAGCTTTAAGGCATTCACTCTTTCTAGGATGTCACTTCGGAGCCCACCTTCAAAGTGCCTCGCCTTCTTAGAGTCAGTATCAATTACATGTGGTGCAAACCTGGCCAATTCGGTGAATTTGGCCTTATACTCAGCTACAGTCATACTGTCTTGCTTTAGTTCCATGAACTCAACTACTTTCCTTTCCTGAACACACTGCAGGAAGTACTTGTCGTAGAAAATTTCCAAAAATTTTGTCCAATCAGCATCTTTGTAATTCTCACGCATTAACATCCACCATCTTCTTGCTTCGCCTTCTAGCATAAAGGTGGCTAGAAGCACTTTCTGTGTATCCGAACACGGAAGCACTTCAAACAGTTTTTCGATGCTGAGGACCCAAGCTTCAACTTTCAAAGGATCTAATCCACCATGGAACTGTGGTGGTTTCATTTTCTTGAACTCTTTGGTGAGAGCCATGATTCGGTCATCATTCTGATTATCTGGCACGAGTGGTGCCGGAGGTGGAGGTGGCGGATGTGGTTGCTGCCACTGTTGTTGCCACTCATGTTGCAGTCTCAAAGTTTCTGCCATTTCCTGTATCAGTCTTTCCATTCTGTCCATTCTGGTAGTAGAGGATTCCTCTATCTCATCACCACTTGTTCTCACCATCTGATTGAACTTACATTATACTTCATACAATAGATTTACAAGTATGCATATATTAAAGAGCATACATATTCGAATAATTTGCAAAGCAAGCAAATCTCAAACTTATAACACATAATTGTTCACATTTAACAGTTAAGCGTATTTTTGATGCCTTCAGATTCATACTTATCACATGAATGCATCCTAGATCTTTTCTAGGCACTTATTGCTCTTTTGGACAAGTGTGCGAGTTATTAACCCGTGCTTTGATACCACTCTATCATGACCCGAACCCGTCCCCGTGGGTTAAGGACATAACCGGCCAGTAATCATGAGATTACCTACGGCCCCAAACCAAAACAAATGTATTTTTAACAGAGATATTGGGGGCCAAACGGAAGCAGTTCAAAACTTTGTCCATAGAGCTGTGCTTACATGGCACATCCATACAACCAAACACATATCTTAATAACTCACAACAGAAATGCAGTAGCATAAGTTCTGTACAAACAGGATCATCCAAAAACTAAGTCAACCCATGACAACTATATACAGACATATGCAAAGTCCTCGCCAACATGACAAAAATAAAATAGCATAGCAGAAAGGCAAAGACAGGTCTCGTGCGTGAGACACTACGGCTGACTCTCCAAAACTCGGTTGTTCCACACAGACTTCACTGGGGCTGGGTCTAGACCTCTCTTGGCTCACCTACAAACACATGAATGAGCAAGAGCGATAGCCCAATGAATAATATCAAATAAGAAGACACAAACAATATGCAGAACAACATACTTCGAACGGCCTTGGGCCCAATTCACATTTTTATTTAACATTTATATACGCAATTTAAGTCAAGTGACTGTTGTTTCAAACGTACTGGCCTTTGGCCCATTTATCTTTCATTCCTGACAAACGGCCTCTGGCCCACTCATTTGTGTCAAAATGGTCTCTGGCCCATCCATTCATGTCAAGACGGCCTTTGGCCCATTCATTCATGTCAAAACGGCCTTTGGCCCATCCATTCACGTCAAAACGGGCTTTGGCCCATCCATTCACGTCAAAACGGCCTTTGGCCCATCCATTCATGTCAAAACGGCCTTTGGCCCATCCATTCATGTCAATCGGTTGTCCATAATTCAAACTAGCAAACTGGTAGAGAAATAAGCAATTGGACAATTGACAAACTTCAAAATATCGATGTTACTCACAGTGATCGGTTGATTGGTTTGCCCTAGAGCTCGACCCTACACAGTCCATGAACACAAAAGGGTCACCAACAATTCAATCCGTTCTTAAATTCACATTTTCCTCTTTAGGCTTTATTCTTATCTCTTTAATTCAATTACAATGCTCAATGCATGCCTAAGAGTACTTAGAAGTGAAAGAGAACAGAAAATGGAACTCAGAATGCATAAACAAAATTTCAGAAAACAGGGTCCCTGCTCGAGCGTGGACTTCCCCGCTCGAGCGGACCCTTGAGGCCTGCAAAAGTACTGGGAGCATCAAAATTACGCTCGAGCTTGAAGTCTAGCGCTCGAGCGGAAGGCCTCCCTTCGTGGCTCCCCGCTTGAGCGGACGCCATGTCTGCAAAAAGTGCTGGATACATTATTTTTACGCTCAAGCGTGAACTCGGACGCTCGAGCTGAAGGTCTGTCTACATAGCTCCCCGCTCAAGCATGAACTTTCCCCGCTCGAGCGGACATCCAAGTCTGCAAAAATACTGGGAGCACGAAATTCACGCTCGAGCAGTGGTTTCCCCGCTCGAGCGAACTTCAAATTTTTGGAAAATCCAGAACATGTTCTTGAGCTTCAACTTCAAATTCAAAGGCTCCAAATGCATGATTTTGACTCAAACTTCATGTATATGTGTACTAACATGGTACAAACACTAGATTACAACATTTTGAAGCTCAATTTCATAAATCAAACCCATGCATGGCTCATTCTCCACCAAATTCATTATTAACATAGCAACTTCATGCATTCAAAGCTTCTACTCCCATAGATTGTACATGCATGTGACATATAACCCTCATTCTCATCCCATATGATGAAAAGATGGTCAAACACATGGATTTCAACCAATATTCAACATGAGTCATGTACTTCAAGCCCAAATATGCAAATTCAAGACAACTACACACATGCATGCATGCATTGACCTTCAATTCAACAAAACTAACCCAATTTCATGTCAAACTTACTCTTGATTACCTAATTAGCTTGAACACACAAAATTACAAACTAGAATCCATGAGATACTCACCTAGGAGCTTAATTCTCCCAATCTGTAGCAAAATCTTGGTTTTAATCTTCCAATTCTCCACAAACTTGAGCCAAACACAACTTTTCTCCTCTTACCCTCTCTAGCCGACCCTCTCTCTACTCTTAGAGTCAAAAATCAGCCAAGATGCAACAAAATAGGAGAATTGAGGTGTGGTGCCCCTTTTATAACAATTCTCACTAACTTAATTTAATAATAATAAATAATTGAACACTAATTCAATAATTTAATCAACTTAATTTGGTCCAAATCAGTTTTCAATTAAATTTCACCGTAATGGCGTAATCAATTCTGGGTTCTGTGGCCGATAAGGCCTTCAATTTAATTTTCAAAGCAGACAGTTAAAAAGATATTCCTACGGTGAACAGATAGAAATTCAAAACCACATATTTCACATAATGGCGCACAAAATCATATTAAACACATAATCATACTTAGGTTAAGGACCAATTAACATATTACGGGACAGGGGTATCACAGTCTTCCCCCCTTTAGGAAGTTTGGTCCTCCAAACTTAATTTACCTTCGTCGGGAAACAAATGTGGATAGCATAGTCGCATTTCCTCCTCTTTTTCCCACGTGGCATCCGTCCCATAGTGTTCTTTCCATTTAACTTTCACCATTGGGATGGACTTGTTTCTCAGTTGCTTCACTTGTCGGTCAACAACTCGTTCCGGCCATTCAGCGTACTCCATATTTTCATCCAAAACTACCCGGGGATAATCAATCACATGAAGCGGGTCTCGGAGGTAACCCCTCAACATCG
The DNA here is from genome assembly GCF_004153795.1 of Camellia sinensis. NCBI lineage: Eukaryota > Viridiplantae > Streptophyta > Magnoliopsida > Ericales > Theaceae > Camellia > Camellia sinensis. The sequence goes on along the minus strand of NW_021026757.1, from coordinate 291,222 downwards.
ACACATGAAACACATTATGGATTTGTTCGAATCCCGGTGGCAAAGCAACTCTATAGGCAACTAGGCCAAGCCTTTCCAAAATCTGAAACGGTCCGATGTAACAGGGGCGACAACTTGCCCTTCTTTCCAAACCTGACTTGGCCTTTCATTGGGGACACACGAATGAACACATGGTGACCAACCTCATACTCAAGAGGTCTTCTCCGAACATCTGCATAGTTCTTTTGTTGGTCCTGAGCTGTTTTGAGCCATTGCCGAATGATCTTAATTTTCCCAGAAGTGTCTTAAACAATTTCAAGCCCAAGTAAAGCTCTATCCCCGACTTCTGTCCAACAAATAGGTGATCTACACCTTCTACCATACAAAGCCTCGTATGGTGCCATACCGATGCTGGAGTGGAAGCTATTATTATAAGCAAATTCTGCAAATGGCAAATAGTCTTCCCAACTCCCCTGAAAGTCTAAAGCACACATCCAAAGCATATCTTCCAAAGTCTGTATTGTTTGTTCTGATTGCCCATCTGTCTGTGGGTGGAATGCAGTACTGAACCTTAGTTCTGTCCCCATAGCTTCCTGCAAACTCTTCCATTATCTAGATACAAATTTCGGATCTCTATCCGACACAATGGATACCGGAACTCCGTGTAAACAAACAATCTCATCAACATATATGTTAGCCAGTCTATAAGCATTAAACGTAGTTCTAACTGGCAGAAAATGTGCAGATTTAGTCAGTCTATCAACTATAACCCAAATAGAATCCATACCTCGAGAAGTCCGAGGCAGGCCAACAACGAAATCCATAGTGACATGCTCCCACTTCCATTCAGGAATAGGGAGAGGTTAAAGTAGATCGCCTAGTTTCTGATGTAGCTTTGACTTGCTGACATTGAAGACACTTGGACACATATTCTGCAATCTCTTTCTTCATTTTAGGCCACCAATAGGTTTGTTTCAAATCCCGATACATTTTATTATTACCCAGATGCATGGCAAATACGGATCTGTGGGCTTCAACTAAAACCCTCTTCTTTAGTTCCGGAATATCTGGGATACACATTCTGTTCCGGAATCTAAACACTTAATTCTCAATGCCAAATTCTGCCTTCGGACTTGTCTCATATTCATCAATCACTTTCTTGGGGAATTCATCATCTTTCTGTTTCTGTTTGATTTCATCAATGATTGTCAGCTCGGTTGTAATAGCGGCTATCAATCCGCCCTGTTCACACATCGCTACTTCAATTTCAGACTTCTCAAAATCTTGCAAGATCACTTTCTATTCAGTAAGCAACCAAGCCATACTCCCCGTTGATTTTCTACTCAAGGCATCGACAACTGTGTTAGCTTTCCCGGGGTGATACTGAATCTCTAAATCATAATCCTTTATCAGTTCCAGCAATCTCCTCTGTCGCATATTCAACTCCTTCTGCGTGAAGAAGTATTTCAGACTTTTGTGATCCGTGTAGATTTCACACTTTGCTCCATACAGGTAATGCCGCAAAATTTTCAAAGCAAAAACAATTGCGGCTAGTTCTAGGTCATGCGTTGGATGATTCTTCTCATGTGGCCTCAACTGTCGAGAGGCATAAGCAATAGCCTTTCCGTTCTGCATTAACACACAACCCAAACCTTTATAAGACGCGTCACTAAAAATTACAAAATTCTCTGTACCTGAAGGTAGTGTCAAAATTAGTGCGGTGGTCAATCTTGTTTTTAGTTCATGAAAGTCAGCTTCTCTTTCGTCATTCCATTCAAACGGTTGCCCTTTTCGTGTCAATTGGGTAAGAGGCACAGCTAATTTTGAAAAGTCTTTCACGAACCTTCTGTAATAACCAGCTAAGCCCATGAAACTGCGAACTCCTGTCACATTTGTCGGTGTAGGTCAATTCACAATTGCCTCTATTTTCTGTGGGTCCACTGAAATTCCTTCCTTGTTGATCACGTGCCCTAAGAAAACAACTTCGTCCAACCAAAACTCACATTTCTTTAGTTTAGCAAATAATTTCCTTTCCTGAAGTAATTGTAGGACAGTTCTCAAATGATGTTCATGTTCAAGTCTATCTTTTGAATATATCAAAATATCATCGATGAAGACTACAACAAACTCATCAAGGTAGGTTTTAAAAATTCG